>CAODLS010483520.1:0-30698 GCA_948243855.1 Flueggea neowawraea | reverse complement strand
TCCCTAAAACTCCAAAATCACCATTTAGTCCTCAGATATCTAAAAAATATCTAAATTATTTTTCTAAAACATGCAAAATCACATTTTGGCCCCTAAATGCCATATATCATATTCGGTCCTCAATGGAAAATTACAAAAATATTCCAACTTCCTATTCAATTGATAAAAATTGAATCTAAACACGTATATTGGTCAATCTCAACCTCAGGAACATGAATATACGATCGATTTACCAAAAACAACTCCAAATTTCAAAGAATTCGTCCAAAACCGAACATAACCCTAGTTCCACCAAAAACTCATGAAATATCTTGATTCAAGGCTTAAATCATGTTAATATAAGTCCTATATAAACCATTCTAGCAACCCCAAGAATTATTTCAACAAGAATTATCCAAAAATTCAAACCGTAGCAAATTTGGATAAAAAAAGGAACCAACAAATTTAATGCATGAAAATAGAGAAAAATGGAAGAATAAGTGTGATTTTTACCTCAATAATGGATTAAATATGGAAAGGAAGAAATGTGGGAGTGTTTTGAGGTCATTTGAGAGAGAAGAGGGTGAAATGAATGCAGAATCATCGGGTTTTAGGGGTATTTAATGACCCTCAAACCCAAAACTCACCGTACAACTTATTTTCAAAGGCAATTTATGTCATTTTACATTAAAAAATACCTTATAAGGTCATAATGTACGTCGCTAAAGTCACAACGTACGTCGTTTTGGTCAAAATTGTGACCAGTAGCCTCAGATCTGAAAACTGACATCACGACGTACGTCTTAGAAAGGTTAACATACGTTTTGCATGAACAACTTACGTCTTCTATCCAACGACGTACGTTGATCTTCAAAATCCTCGAACACAGATAATTTACATCCACCTTGCCCTTGACGTGCATTATTCCTTGCCAAAATGTATTCCTCAACCTCCTCCGCTTTGGAATACATGTCAGATAATCCCGAGGTTTGACAACATCGAACCTAGCAAAATTATCATCATTAAACACCTTCAAGAATCAAATCAAAATCTCAAACACTCAAATCTCATATTCAAATCAATCAGAAAAGGTACAGAAGGTTAGTCAAAACAGGTAGGATATTACATTTTGTGATTTTAGAGAGTTTAAGGACTGATTTTTAAATTCGGACTTGTTAGAGCACTGATTAGTAATTTTTGAAAAGTTTGTGGACTAATATATAATTTGTTGAGGCCTTAGGGACTAAATTTTAATTTTATAAAAGTTTAGGGACCAAATCATAATTTTGCAAAATGTCCAATTTTCGGGGCGAGAGAGAGAGAGATCTTCATTCGAAATAGGTTTTCTGGCATTGTTGTGGGTTGGGACATGCATTTGCATCTGCATTGATGCATTTGAGTATTTCCACAATACCATATTTTGATATTTTTCTGATACGTCTGTTTAAGCTCTGTGCTTGTGCCAGCCCCGACCAGCCACTGACTAATGGTGCGTGACTGGATTCTCAACTTGGATGTCTAGGTGACTACAATAGAAAATTCAAACACATAGGCTGCGTCTTTTGAACTTATATGATTTTTTATGTGTCTAGCTTTATTCTAAAATTTGATTAAGTAATGGTTTGGCTAAATTAATAATCTAACTTATGTGATACTTCTATGATATGCAACTCTGCTTGAAATTATTAAATATTATGTTTGCATGTCATCTGTGATACACATGTATATATGTACTTGGGAGGTTATGATATGTTCAGTAAATATCTGTCTGCCTCATATGCTTATTTGCTTTTGTATATCCATTCTCTGAAAAATTTGTTTATTTTATTTATTTATTTTCACCTTTATTTTACTTATGTTATAGATCTGCATTTTAATAGGATAAGGTAGATTTATTGTTCGTTTTGTCTATTGGTTTAATTGTTACTTATATGTTTGTTTATTCTTATTAGTATAATAAGAATCCATTTTCTGATATTCCTTGTCTGCTTCTGCATTTTTGAGTTCTGTAGATATTTATTATCATTTATTCTAGTTCGTTATACCTAGCAACGAGGTACATAGCCTTTGGTATACCAATGTTCTGGAAGGCCCAGTTACCAAAGTAGCATGGTAACCGTGAGTCTACATCTATGGTTCTATCTGTTTCTGGTGGCAAGAGTCCACATCAATTAGTTAGTTAGGAATTTTATCAGTTAGTTGTAACCTTGTCTGGATATTCTTATATGATATGATTTAAGTTTGGTAGGTCTGCTTTATTGCTCATTCCCCTGTCGTATATTGTTTTGGAGTCTGGCGGGGTATATCTAGCAGGAGTCTGTGGACTGTAATGCTCGCGGATATACTCTTTGATCACTTCTGCCTGTTTCAGCTTTGAGACCCTTAGGGTGATGGGGTACTGTTTGAGCTCCTCTAAGGCTGTCAGTTGATAGCTCTTTTGAGTCGGGTACCGTGTAGGCTCTTAAAGCTACTAGTTTATTCTGATCTGACCTTGTTAGCATAGTTTCAATATAACATGGGTGTATGATCAATGACGATCAGACTTGTTTAGTTTTTTGATTGATAGAGAGATAGAATCATATAGAATTTTATACAATCTATGTAATATGAATATGTATGTATGCATGTAGCATGTTTTATCTGTCTTTTGATGTATTAATTATTCTATGTGATTGCATGTTGGCTGCCATCTATGCGAAACATTTTTGAAATAAATTTCGGAACTACTATCTGTGTGTGTAAAATTGTATACTAATAGTATATGATTATATACATGCATGTGGTATTTTCTAAAACATTTTCAAAATGGTTTATGTGATCTGGAGTGTCATTTCCTCACTGACTTTTACTCACCCCCTCCCTTTAACATTTTTCAGGAAATTTGTTGGTGAAGACCCTTTAGCATTCAACACTCAGTGAGATATTCAGAGATAACATTGAGTGCCCTTTTGTTCGGGCCCTAGTTTATCTGTTCTGTTAGTTGCTCTACACCGAGATATTTGTGGGTTGTTAGTTCAGAGTATTATTTTGTTAACTAATTTTATTTACAAATGTTTAACATATATTTTGTTGCACTCATTACTTTTATATGTATGTTAATGTATTTACTAATTTGGGTAGAAGTTCTGTTCTTCCTAGGCTTGTGCAGGATGGGTCAGGCCTATGGTTCAATTTGCCCTGTACGCCAATTGTGGTCCGAAAAGTCTGAAGAGAGACCACGCATTTGGTATGGTTATTGCAACAAGGCAAGACATACCAAAAAGACTTGTTGGAAGCTTCATGGACAACCAGCCAACTGGAAAGGCTCACATGAGGGAACATTCACTAAAATATTGTAGCCAATGAAGTGTCATCTGGAAATCTTATTCAGGAGAAGATAAATCATATCCTGACAATACTGAAACCCACGCTTGAATCCTCACATGTTCCTAATGCATATGTGGCGCAAACATGTAGGGTTCTTAGTTCTTTAAGGCTTTTTCTTTTCTTTTCCATATCATTCTACTCCCTAGATTATTGATTTGGGAGCTTTTGATCACATGACTAGTCAATTAAACCTATTTCATACTTACACTCCTAGTTTAGCTCATGAAAAAATTTGTATTATTGATGGTTCCTTCTCTACTATTGCTGGAAAAGGTTTGATCCACCTTTCCCCTAATATTTACCTTAAGTCAACCTTACATGTTCCTAAATTAACTTGTAACCTACTGCCAGTTAGCAAATTAGCACAGTATTCTAATTGTTCCATTATTTTCTATGAATCTCATTGTGTTTTCAGGAGCAAACTACGAGGGGGATGATTGGCAATGTAAAGCTCATTGATGGTCTCTACTACTTTGTTGAGGATTTCTGGCAGAATAAAAATGCTCAAGGATTAAGTAGTATTAGTTCTACCTCTATTAAAGATGAGATATTACTATGGCACTCTAGATGAGGACATCCTAGTGTTCCTTATTTAAAGAAGTTAATGCATGAACATTTTCATTCTATTGATCTTTCAGAACTTGAATGTGAACATTGCATTTTATCTAAGATCACAAATCTTTTTACCCTACCAAGTCTTACACGCCTTCCAAGCCTTTTTACTTAATTCGTAGTGATGTTTGGGGGCCCTCTAAAGTGAAAACTATCTCTGGAAAAAGATGGTTTGTGACATTCATAGATGATCACACCAGAGTTTGTTGGATGTATTTGCTATGTGCAAAGTCTAAAGTTTTTAATGTTTTTGAAAGTTTTTAAGGTATGATTGAAACCCAATGTCAGACTAAAATCAATATATTGCATTCTGATAATGGCACAAAATATTTTAACAGTGCTCTTGGTGATTTTTTGAAAGATAAAGGAATTTTACATCAATCTACATGTGTTGATAGCCCTCGGCAAAACGACATTGCTAAAAAGAAAAACAGACACTTATTAGAGGTTTCTCATGCGTTGATGTTTAAAATGAGTGTTCCAAAATACCTATGGGCTGAGGCAGTCCTAATTGCTTCATATCTTATTAATAGAATGCCAAGTCGTATCCTAAATTATCAAAATCCTCTGGATGTATTAAAAAATGGTTTCCGACACACTAGAAAATACTCAAATCTTCTTGTAAAAGTGTTTGGTTGTACTATTTTCATGCATAAACCAATAGTTACCTCTAAACTGTATCCAAGGGCAGAAAAGTGTGTCCTTATAAGCTATGCATAAGCTCAAAAAGGTTATAAATGTTATAATCCTAAGATTAAGAAAACAATAGTATCCATGGATGTAACTTTCCTAGAAAATCAAAAAAAAAATATTCAAGGGAAGAGTCTAGGAAAGGAAGATGGAAATTTTTGGGATCCTCTTCCTACTGTTATTTTTTAAAATGCTCAATTCGATCAGAAGGATGAAACTAATCTGTCGAGCAATACTAAATCTACGACAGGGGGAGAAATACTTCAAACTAAAGAACTTTGTGTTTATACTAAGAGAAAGCCTCAACAGAAAATTAGACCACCACCAAAAGAACAAGGTTAATTAAACTCCTTAGAGAATGTACTTGAAAACAATTCTAATCCAGGCATATATGCTCTTATACTTCTTGATGTTATACCTAAAAGTAATCAACCTAGTATCCTTGTTGATCAAACAACTCTCACTAATAAATATGGTGATCTTTCTGCTGATTTGTATTTGCCTATAGATCTTTGGAAAGGAAAGAGATTTTGTATTAATTTCCCTCTTTCCAATCATCTTTGTTATACTAAGTTGTCACAGAGTTATAGTTCTTTAATTTCTAAGGTCACTAATGGGTTTGTGCCAAAGAACATTGAGGAAGCACTTGTGGATCCAGACTGGAGGTTAGCAATTATGGAAAAAATTGAAGCTCTTAAGAAGAATGGCACATGGGAGTTAGTTAATGCATTTAGAGCGAAGAAACTGGTAGGGTGTAAATGGATATTCACTGTGAAGTTTAGAACTAATAGGAGTGTAGAGAGATTGAAAGCAAGGCTGGTGGCTAAAGGTTTTACTCAAACCTATGGTATAGACTAATAAGAAACCTTTGCATCAGTAGCAAAGATGAATACAATCAAAATCCTCCTATCTCTGGCTGCAAATTTTTACTGGTCACTACATCAACTTGACATCAAGAATGCATTCTTGAATGGAGATCTTGAAAAGGAAGTACATATGAGTCTGCCTCCTGGATTTGTGAAAGCATATGGTAAGAGTAATGGTATCAGCTCTAAGAGAGACCTAAAAGGAAAATGCATCTATTAGACTGTAATATGTTGACCTAAGTATCGAGTGTCTTATCCCACAGAGACTCAAAGTACTAGTAGTTACCATCTACCTATTAACTAGCCTACAATTCAAATGGTGAATAAATTTAATAAACACTAACTAATTACCGATAAGAAAACACCAAACACAGCAATGGAGAGAGTTAAAAACCGAGCAATCAAGGTAAAAGTAGCATCCAGGTGTAGTATCCCCCTAGAACTTCCTAAGCAAAAACAATTTTGTCACTATGTCACCTATTCATTCTATTGGACCATAGGAATTCCTAAAGTACGTTAACTGCTCTCTCGAGCCAATTAACCTCTAACGTCAAGTTGATTAATTATAATCTCTTCCTAATTAAAACCGCCATAGTGCATTAACATTGATTTGTGAATTCCCACATTAAATTTGACCTTAATTCGGAAGATTTACATCGATCTATTTCTAGGTTTGCGTGCAACTCCTCTCACCTATGAGCGATTCTAAACACACGATAAATCTCTTGATTCCCACGCATGCAATCAATTGTCGAATTGAAACACTAGTAAAATTAATTCAACATCATATATATCATAGATGAGTCTTAATTCATGAACAAAACAACAAAATAACAAAACTCAATGACAAATTCATCCTAGGGTTCTCTACACCTTTAAGTTTAGCTTATGATTATAGAAAATATAATAGCAAGAATGAATGCAAACTAAGAGAGAAAGAGAGAACCCATTGAGAGTCCTTCAATCTTTAAGAAATCCACTCAATCTTGGTGCAATTCCACTCCAACGATGTTCTCCACTTGAAATCCATCTCTTTCTCTGTCTAGAACTCTATTTTGGTGTGCAAAATGAAGGCCTCTCAATTTGGATCCTGAAACACACTTAAATAGGTTGAAATGAGGTGGTTTGACACAGGCAAATCAAGGCATTACACGGTCGTGTCTCATGTTCTAGAGGTGGATTTAACAATGTAGACCAAGACATGGGCAAAGACACACCCTATCTTGCTAGAATTCGTTTGTTTTATAAGGCAGTGTAGCACACGGTCAAAACCATACATTACACGGTCGTGTCTTGATGTTCTAGGCAGCGTATTGTCGAAAAGATGCCATTACGTGCGCAATAAGGTGCTATGCACGTAAGCTTTCTTTCGATGCCTCAAACTTCATCATTCCAATTTTGTTTTCAACGAGTTTCATCCATTTGCATCAACACACCAATATATGACCTGAAATACATATTTTGAACCAATAAACTACTAGAACCCACAAATACAACTCAATTATAACCAAACGATAGGAATTCGGCAATAAGAATATGTATAAATGAACATTCATCAAACTACCCCACACTTAAGATTTTGCTTGTCCTCAAGCAAAGAAAAGATAGAACAATGGTGCACATCCTAATAAAAACCAATCTATTATGGCATGGAACTCATGTTACGAAATAGAAATAAACTAAACAGTGGAGAATTCCTAATATGCATGAGGTACTAATCAACTATAATGACATCCCAAATTAGCATAAGCAAAGCTCAAATAATCAAATTATTCGATCTGAATTAGCCGTCCATTCATCTCATCAAATTGATTACAAAGCCATGCATTGAACAATTTAGGAAAATATGGTTCTCATTCAATTTGCATTTAAACATTTTAATATATTCAACCAACTCAATAACTTACTTGCTACAAACACAGTCAATAAATTAAGGGTTTAAATTTTTGTACTTTTGCACTTATTCAGGTTTTCACCATAAAAGAAGTCCTCCTTTTTCATGCAAAAACCCCTCATTTGTGATGAGTGTCCCCGATTACTTGGAAAACTCCTTTATGATAGTGTTTTGCATACTCATGTCAAAAGACAGCTGAGTAGATTATAAATCTCATGTACTTATCCTTGTTTAGGTTCAAACAAGTTATGAGCAACCATTGATTTCTTATTTATATATTATCTTTATTTTCTTTATTTTATTTTTTTTTTTCAATTTCAATTTTTAAAACCTAAATGCCCTAACTTTTCAAATAATCACTTAACAACCAAACCAATGAATTATATAAAATGAAAAAGTCAAAGCAAAAAATTTGATCACGAGCTCGAAACTCATCCTAATCGAGAATGTCAATCTAGGTCTCAAAATAACAAAGGTATATTTAAAATTCTCAACTAATCAATTCATTTGCACAATCACACAACATGCATACCCACAGTCACAATAAAAATTTTGACCAAGGATGGTCATCTCCAACCTCACACATAAAATTGGACATTGTCCTCAATATATCCAATAAAGCACAAAAGTAATTGAAAATGAGAAGAAAGATAATGAGTTTTAGAATTTCCCTGAATATAGATTCATAGAGCTACAAATTGGAGTGGATTCTATTTAAAATTGGGAGAAGCCTTGCAAAATAAAAGAAACAAGGAAAACATTAATAACATAAATAGAACATCAAAATATAGATAACTTCACCTTCGACTCCACTGTTAATAAACAAAATAAAGCAGTAAATGTCCAAAAGCAAAGTAGGCCTATTCCCTTACTATGGCTATAACATAAACAAAAGGAAACCGAAAGAATATAACACTTGATCACATAATGGGTGATCCCTGCTCTGACTCCAATATCGTGGTCCCCGAATGTGTTGGCTCAGATTGTAGTGCCACTGTGGGTGCATCCGATCCTGCATGCACCTGCGGAGGAATGTCCATCTAAAGGTGTAGTCTGATATTTGCCGCAGAATTCTCTACACTGGTCATCCTGGCGAGAGCTGCTCAAGGAGTCTCTTGATCCTGTCGAGTTGACTCTGTGATGATGAATGTTTTGCGCTCAATCTAGTAGAATGTGGCTGTGTGGGAGGTGGAGGTGTCTGCGGAGGTGTCGACTGCTTTAGTGGATCCAGGTGAACCCTCTGAATGTGCTCTGTAGGAGGATGTGGTGTGCCAGCCAATACATAAATCTGTCCTTGAGGCCCCTGGCACCTCTCCATCATTCTCATACTGATAAGGGTAGCCCATTGAATGGGAGCCATTTGACACATCAACTCCATTTATGGTAGTTGGGAAAAAAGACTCATACCCCTAACCAAATGTGTGATGTAATGTCTAGCATACAAGGCTGTCGTCTTCACCTTCTATGACTGGGAAAAGATGAAGTTTACGACAACATACCCTAAATGAATTGGGTAGCACTCACGCATGCTACAGAGATAGAATAAATCCTGCTATCTACCACTCAGGGGCTATCTCTCCGAGCATTGATATTTTGGGCCAGCAGACGATAAACATATCTCAAAGTGGGGAAACACAGAACGAAGCCTTTTGATTGGCTAGCATCATAGTTATTTTCTCGACTGACTTGTCGCTAGTATATCTTAGGATGTGTATCTCTAGGAAAACGAATGGCTAGCTCTTTGTATTCTGGACTGGAAGAAAAATCTTTTGTGTATAATCCCATGTAGAGGGAAAACTGAGTATAGCTCAACTTTTGAAGCTCTCCCATTACCCGAAACTAGATTAGGTCAGGAACATCCATACCCCGCTGCTTCCCCTGGATCGTGAATGTGGAAAGGACCTCCAAAGTTAACTCCTTCTATGCGTCATCACGGATCCCAAAAAATGTATGTTAAGCCCTAGTGGAAATTATCTCTTGAACCTTCTTCTCTAAGCCAACGGACTAAAAAATTTGTCCAATCAATGAAACTGCAACCCTCAAACGGTTTGCCCTGCAGAGTGTTGTATTTTTGCAGATGCTCTGGATCATTGAAGCGTAGCATCAATTGAGTAGCAGACGGCGGTCAAGACGGTGATAAGGTTTGCCTTGGTGCCTGACTGGATGAGCCCTCGACTCGTGGCTGCTTCCGGATTGGCTCCTTATCTCTCTATTGGCATTCAATAGTCTTTGTACGCCTAGTCATCCTGCTCATCTTATCAGAAAAGAAAAGCGGAGTTAGAATTTTCTAAATGCAAAATTTTTCTTTGCTTCTTCATTCATTTTTTCCTTTTTCTTTTTTTTTTTATAAAAATAAAAAACAAAAACGGAAATAAATGCTAGAATGGGACTACATGCAATGCTAAAAGAAAATATAACAACTATCCCACGAAAGACAAAATAAATGCATGCTCCTAAATAAAGGAATATATAATACTAACTCCTAGCATGAAGAACTCGATGAGCAAAGATGTTATACACAAACCCCAACATGTTGTGATGACAATTTGATTATAATAAAACAAAGAAATGATGGAGTGAAAATGAGTACGAATTTTTTTTTCATTCAAGTATTTCATCAAACATGTGGTGTGCATTCATTCTCAATCGAAATTCATTGCAAGATTGATGCAAAAAGTACCCAACTTTAGTTATTGATCAACTATTTGCAACTTCCACATGCCTGATACACATAAACACTCCCTATAATTTACATCAAGTATCCATCCAAACTCATTCAAACATTTTATCAAACATGTGGTAGGTACCATGTTATTACACAAAAACATCAAAATAATTCACCCAAAACCACAACCGAAGATGTATTCAAAGCCAAACACATGTCCTACACATGATAAAAACAAATCCACACTTCAATTGTTCGGAGAAAGGCATCAAATTCCAACCTAACATACCATCAAATTAAGACATAATTCAATAAATTTCTTTCCAATTTGGCATAAAAAATAAAGAATAATCATAACCCATTTATAAAAATATGAAAAGAAAGCATGGATTACCTTAATTTCAATCCAAAATCAAAAGAAAATCAAGATTGAGGGACGGATTAGAATGGGTGATGTGACGGGTTTGCGGCAGATTTGGGGGATGGAGTGGTTTGGGATCCGTTGGTGGTGGGCGTGATTTAGGGCTGATAGAGATGGCGGACGAAGAGGAGGATGAAGGAGAGACACGGAGATGAGCGTTGGAGAAGATGGAGAAAACACGGAGAGAGAGAGAGAGAGAGTTGTGTCGTGGTTTTATTATAGAAATGAAGACACGGATTGGGCAATTAAGAAATGGACACGGTTCAGGTCGTCCCTTTCCAGAATTTTTGCAAAAATGAGACAGAGAAGTACATGGTTTAAGACAGAAAGACAAACGTGGGTTGAGGTCGTGTCTTCTGTCCATGTGTTACCAAAATTCTCTCATTTTCATCTCAAAGTGTCAAGGGAGGTGTAACTCTCAATAAATTGAAAGAAAACATACTTGATTTGTGCACAACATGTCTCAAAATGTACATACATGTTGGTACATGGAGGCTTTCACTGCTCTACCCTATGAAGGGTCAATTCTTCCTTGTCAAGATTATATGGGTCTCCTCCAACATACAATTTCAACCTATGACCATTCACTTTGAATGTACCTTTCTCTATATGCGTCACTTCAACAGTACCATAGAGAAACACCTGAGTCACTGTAAATGGACCAAACCATCTCGACTTAAGCTTACCAGTAAACAATCAAAGCCTCGAATTGTACAAGAGCACATGATCTCCTTTCTTGAATTGTTTCCCTTGACAGATTCTTGCATCATTATACCTTTTGGTTCTCTCCTTACATAGTCAAGAATTTTCATAATTCATCATTCACCACTTATCAAGTTCATTGAGCTGCAACTTCTGATGCTCACCTGCATGACTCTAATCAAAGTTCATAGATTTTATAGCCCAATAAGCCTTGTTCTCTAACTCGACAAGAAGATGGCAAGCTTTCCCATACACCAACCTATAAGGTGTAATGCCTATTGATGTTTTAAAAGCTATCCTAAAGGCCCAAAGAGCATCATCTAACTTTTCTGACCAATCTCTCCTATGATGTGCCACTGTTTTTTTCAAAATTCTCTGACGTTCCCTGTTACACACTTTTACTTGACCACTTGTCTAAGGGTGACTTAAGGTAACAAGCCTATGTATGACATCATACTTTTTGAGCACCCTATCAAATTGTACATTGTAGAAATATGTGCCATTATCACTGATTATTGCCCTAGAGGTGCCAAATTGTGAGAACAATTTGTTCAAGAATTTCACAACTGTAATACCCCGTATTTTTGGATAATTATTTTTAATAAATTTGAGTAAAAATTTGAATTTTTTTGTTTTGGTGATTGAAGAGCTAATTTTATGTTTAAGATTATTTTTGGGTGATTAATGAAGGTTATGAGTGATTTGGAACTGAATTATAAACGCGTCGTTTGAGACACCGAATGCACATGCGTTCACACGAGCCATCGAACGACACGTCGTCTGTGTCTTCTTACTGTCGTCCGCGTGTGTGGCAGCAGGGTGCAACCGGAACGATGCTGTTTCAAAAATTTTCCCTTCCAGCAGCAGAAACGATGTCGTTTCACCTATATTTCTTTCTTTTTTAAACCAGCCCAACCTCTTCTCTCTTTGCTTCGTTTTTTCTTCGATTTCTCACTCAAATCCAACCCAAATTTTCTTCTCTTGCTCTCAGATCATTGCTCCTTCGAATTTGAGGTAAGTTCATCAATTATTTTTGGTTTTTGGCTCCTTTTATGCATATTTTTGCTTCAAATATTGTTTGAATGAAAATAGGCATAAATGGAGCTAGGGTTCGATTTTGTGTGGATATTTTGCTTGATTTGGAGTTGTTTATGTTAGATATAAGTGTGAGGAGTATGGGAGACCATGAATGTAGCTTGAAATGTGAGAAATTGATGATTTTTTTGTATGGGTTTATTTGGTCCGAAAATTGGATTTTCGGTTTGGACGCTTTTAGGTGGTTTTGATGGAAACCAATGATGAATTTGGATTTCTGGGACTGTTTAGAGTGGGTTGGAATGATTACGAACATTGGGTTCCGCTCAAATAGAGTTTTGTGGCATTTTTGCAAATACTTTTTCTATCGCAGGGAATTAGGTGAAAATTTTTGATTTTTCTGAAATAATTAGAGGGCTGAGTATGATATTTTACATGGTTAGATTTGTAATTTTGCGAAAATATGTTCTAGATTTGTAATTTTGGAAAATTGTGGGTAATTTTGCAATTTTCATAAATGGAGGTTTTATTTATAATACCCCGTCTTTTTGGATAATTATTTTAAATAAATTTGGGTTAAATTTGAAGGATTTATTTATAAATTCTAAAACTTTGGGGATTCATTATTAATTTTCGAGGTCTTATGGTCTAAAGTATAATTTTACGAAGTTCGGGAACTAAATCATAATTTTAGATATAGTCCAATTTTCGGGACGAGAGCCATTGATCCTTGCTCAAAATAGATTTCTTGACGTCGTGTGAGCATCCTCATTTGCATTTCATACATTTAGTACTGCCACAGTACCAATATTCCATTTTGGTATTTGTCTCATTATATGTTTATTTCAGTTTCCTATTCGTGCCATCAAGACCAATAGCCGACTAGTGGTGCATGACTGGTACTTACCGCTCTGGATATCCAGGTAAATTGATGGCAGCTTCAGACACATAGACTGTGTCTTTTCTACTTATATATTGTTGTTGTGCTATAACTATAGCATGTAAATTGGAATAATTAAATGATTAAAAATCCTAAAATTTGGTCTATGTGAGGACTTGTTTGATTTACATATGTTTCTAAAATTTTGAGAATTTTGATGAATGACGAAATATGTTTTTGGAAAATTATTAGTATTTTAGAAATATTAATAACATTTTGTTTTTTAAAGCTTCTACGTTTTTGAAAGAAGTTAAATTGGTTTTTGAAAGAAGTTAAATTGGGTTCTGAAAAATAATATAAATTGATTATATTATATTCCTTTGGTACATTTCAAAAATAAGTTCTAAATTTTGTTTTTGTAAAACGTGTATCTGCTTTGCATATTTTGTTTTTGTATACCATACTGTTATGGTATTGTAATCCTTGAAATGAATACTTCATTTCTGGTTCTGAAAACTATTTTTGATTTTTGTAAAAATAATATTTATATTTATATAGGTTTTTGGACTTCGATATATAAGTTATATTTTATATATTTCTCTTTGTTTTTGATATACCCGGTCGCATGATCGTTTGTTATTGGATTTAATTATACTATATATGTATGTTTTGGAGATGATAAATCTTCGCTACGGGGTACGTAACCTTTGGTATACCAATGCATGATATGACTCAGCTATCTGGGTTGACGATAGTCATGTTGTCTTGATCAAGCACATGATCTGTTATCGGATTAGTGACAGAGTCTACAATCATTATATGGTGGTAGAGTGGCACATACCACACCACGTTTGTTATTGGTCCCTTATCCATGATATTATATGTAATATTCCGCCTATTTTAAGAGTAATTAATTAAGCAAAGTAGATGGTTACAAACATCTAGTGGTTTCTAAAGCCTGAATAAGGAGCTATGCAACTCAAAGAAGAGTCATAAGTAGGAACATATAGTACTGGAGTGCTATAATCCTACAAAGAAAACAAAACAAAAATACCAAACCAAACCAACCAACATGAGCTAAAAAAATAGAGCAAATATTGTAACATCTCACCAAAGCAAACAACTACAGCTAGTAGGTCAAGCAACCTACTGGTCAATAGCTCTGTGTTCCCACATCACATAAGTGTATAGGAATTGAAAGGTTTATAAGTATAAAGACCTGCCTACTTAAGTAATCCAAACTTGAACTGTTGGGCTTAGTGGTTGGAAGTTCATGAGTTGAGAGATGTTGTTTAAGGACAACTGCGTGCTTATGCCGGGTCGCGACAAATATGACCTAAGAAAATTAAGGCAAAGGGAACAACAAAACACTCCAAGCCTAAAACTACATCTAATAATAGGGTATATGTTTGAAGACAACATCTATCAAGAGTAGAAGAATACAAGAAAAGAAAAGCCAACATCCTAGCAAACAACACTACTAAAGGCCCACCAAATAAATCCCGACATAGTCGGCCTACTTGCTCCATCATAGTCCCTGTCACCATCTTCATCAGCATCCTTCATGTCTCCTTGTAAATTACCAATATCTTGAGATAAAAAAGATTTGCAAGCCACCCAAATTAGAAGACTGCTATGAGCCATAGGTTTTTAGCTTTGGTAAATTGTGATAGAAAATTATTGACCTTATATATTCATTTAATATGTTTTAAGGATGACAGATGATGATAAATGATAATTGAGTGAAATTGAATTTAATTGAATATTTGATTTCAGAAAAGGTTGGTTGATTGAACTTAAATGCTTCATGAGCATGGTGTGATTATTTATATGAAAAATAAATTTGATGTTCATTGATATTTGGTGTATTTATATGTGTTAGAATTAAAGGTTTTTATTGAAATTTTGACGACCACAAAACAAATAAGAAATTGGAAAAATCATTTAAAATTAAATTGGTCAATGAAAATGAATTTAGGTTTAATTGCATTCATAATACAGTTTTATGAAATATTATGACCATGTGCAATCATTGAAAAAGTGTTCTTACAAAAGTTGAAATTCTCAAGGGAAATCTAGCAACACACTGGTTTGGATTAAGAATCTTGGTTAGAACTTCTAATGGCATGTATGATAAGGAATTTAATGATAATTGTACTAGGTGTAGAAGTTCTATCAAAACTTATATCAGAAGAACAACTAACGTTGGTAGCTTGAATTAAAGTGCAAAAATATTTTATTTACTACCTCCAATGGCTCCAAACTTTTTACAACGGTCAAGAGGACATATTTGGCTATAACTAGGCCTCAAGAATCTCAAAGAAAGTAAAAATATTGATCTCCATTTGGATATTTCTTTCTAGAACCAAATCTCGTCATTTAACTTATCATTAGTTAATTTCTCTATTTGAGCTTACATTTGCAAATCATTTTGAGAGAGTGATTTACACACATTCTTACAATAATATTAACTGATTGCAAGGTCTTTTAACACCCGTGAAGTTAGGAAATTGTAAAATTCTACTAGCACCCTTGAAGTTAGGAAATTGTAAAGGTTATCACACACTCGTGAAGCTTGAAAATGTAGGATGGTGCTTGCCCCTTAGAAGCAAGTTAGAGTACCAATTCCAAAGAGAAAGATAGTGAAAAAAAAAAACTTTCAAATGGATACTTAGGGAGTAGATGTAGGTTTGGTTTCTCTTTCCCTAAACTCTTCATACTATATTGTTATTAGTTTACATTGTTATATTATTTCATTAAATCAAACAATTTCGGTGCATTACATTCGGTCCAGAAAAGAATTTCAAAAATATAATCAAGTTTTGAAAAACCAATTCACCCCCTTCTTGGTTTATTGTTTGAGCCAACAAAAATATCTAACAAAGAAGGGTAAAGCAATAAGAAAAAGAGAATAAAGAAATGTAAAGTTAAAACTTGGATGAAACCAAGATCATTGGACATATATAAGCCAAGACTAACCAAATAAAGATAACACTCAAATTTATGAGCAACAAAGAGGAAGGTGTAAAAGAAATAAATGAAATAGAACATAAAAGGCCAAAAAATAGGAGAGAGGATGTAGGGGACGAAACAGGGATAAAGACATAAATCAGGTTAATGTTGGTGAAGAAAAAAAATTGGGAATTTGGTTGAAAGGACCACCCTTTTAAAGAGGAGAGAAGAGGGATAAAATTCTTTCCTACCCAAAATCCATTATGAGAAACATGGATGTCATGGTTGGAGGAGTGTTGACGGAAAGGGAAAGGTAGAAAGGGTAGTGTGGGGGAGTTGGAAACCCTAATGGAGGTTTTTCGATTTTTTGTTCCGTACATTCTTGTGGGTGATTCCAGATAACCACTTGATTAGTTATGTGCAATATGAAAAAAATATGTTGCTTCACCATAAACTTTTCATGAAACAACTAATAATTTTTATTTATTTATTGAGAGGAATGTTAGCCACCATCCCCATGGTCACTTCTCTCTAATATTCACCATGTTATTGGCCCACTTCATCAACTTATGTTCTCTCTTGTTCTCTATTTTATTTTTTTTCTCTCTCCTCATTCTCAATCACTTTTTCCTTATTTTCTCTCCTTTCTTTTATGGTGTTACCACAATCTCCAACGTGTCATACATTCTAAGTTGCTATTTTTTCCATCCTCTTTTCGCTTTAATGAATTTTCCTATTCTTCTTTTTCTATTTTATAATTTCTTTTATATCTTCCACCGCTTTCCCCTTCTATGCCCGATATCTCCCTCCCTCTCATTCCTCTTTTTAGTCATTTATGTAAAGTCGATTACCACACTAGAAGGGGGTTGACTATTGTGGTATGTGTGACTTTGAGCTTTTTCTGAATTTAAAGAAGTAAAGAGGAATCAACACAAGGATTTATAGTGGTTCGGCCAATTTTTTGCCTACATCCACTACCTAAGTATCACCACTTAAGATTTTCATTATTTCTCAACAAAAGTTACAACTTCACTTTTAATCTAAGTGAGAACTCTTACAACTTTCTTGATACTGATTCAAGAACAAACCAACCTAGGGATCTACCATTTGATCCTACTCACAAACACTCTTAAAAACAATATTTAAATCACTCCCTAACAATGAATGAACTAGTGATACAAGCAACAATAATTGAAATTAATGAGCAATATACTTGTATTAAAAAGAGAGAGATAAATCAATGCTTTAATGCTTGGTTGTTGTAAGAATAAATGTCCAGGTGTAGCTAGTTATGTTTTTGACCCCCCAAGCATGTTTTTAGATCCCTCTTAATGTTTTGGAACGTTGTGAGACAAATTCTATCCATTGTGGTCTGTCATGGGTTGTATTTAATGCACCGTTAGACTTTCATAACGTACGTGGAATTTCCATGCATACGTTCAGTTCTTCATCTCCAGATACGTACGTTTTTTTTCCAACATGACGTACATTGATCATGGCCAAATTCCTAGATGACGTACATTGGAGTATCATGATGTACATTGTTTGGGCACATATCCAATCCAGTAGCCTTTGATTTTCATTCGGAGCCCTACACCATACGTTGACTTCATCATGATGTACGTGGTTCATTATAAAATACGTTTCAATTTGGCTTACATACGTTGCATATGTTCAATTGTCCATTGCTTTTGAATTTCGTCTCAATCTTCAAGAAAACAAAACATTCATTCTCTGGTCTTTAAATTTTCCTTTTGTCTCTCATATATGACGTATGTTTTCTATTGTTCAAAATGCACGTTGAGCATCAGATTTCAAAATCTTCAAGTAATCTTCAGTTTCACGCATGTACCAAATCTATGTTGCTTCTTTACAATGTACTTTGTTGTGCTCTATGACGTACGTTTGCTGAAAAATGTACGTTGTTTTTGCTCCTAAACCATCTAGCAGCCACTAATTAATTTTCCGACTTTATTGACGTACGTTGTGGAGCAATATGATGTACGTTGATCTAGGTGACAACGTACGTTAATCTTGCACATACTATTTGTGATTTTTTCATCAACAAAACATAGAAGGGTTTCAATGTTGACCACCCTTAGTCCAACATTTCATGTCCAACACATCACGTGGAAACCAAGTTTTAAAATTGTAAATGTACATCGTTTTAGGTCTTGAAGTACTTTTATTACACTTTGTTATTAATAAGGATGTATTCTTTGGATATACTTTATACTTCTTGTATTGTTCACTTACATGATTGATATGTATTGTGACTCTAACATTGTTTATACTGTTAAGATTATGTATTTTTTGGTGGAATGAATAAGAAAAATAATAGCAATTGACAACAAATTTTTTTACAATTTTTTCATGTATATTGACAACTAATTTCTACACCATTCACAAAAGGGAGGACTTGTAACAAAAGTTGGAATCCACATAAAGCATGGAGAGGAAATGGATAAACACTAGTAAATACACATCCCTTAATTGCTTAATATGTTCGCCTTCACAAACAATCATTATGTCAGAGAAATTAAGGTTATGAAAAAAAAAATCTAAATCGAGGCTCACGCCCCTCCCGGTAAACCAAACATGTAGCCAATTATCCATGGAAAGAGGACCGGTGTGTTGGAGTATTTTTCATTGGTCGCCTTAATGAAATTAAGAAGAGAGAAAAATGAACACGAAGATTTATAGTGATTTGGCCAATTGTGTCTATGTCCACTAACTAAGTCTCACTTAGGATTTCCTCTATCTCGACGATTAATTACGGCTCAATCTAACAAGGCCAATTACAACAAAGTTGATTCTAGGTTCACACCTCTAAAGCCAATCTCTCAAAGTTGATTTCGACTCACACTTCTAAGGCCTAACCAATGTTGATTTCTCTCTTAGAATAAACCCTTACAACATTGTTTTCTTAGGTTCATAACTAACTTTTCCCATACCTAAAGTGTATAAAAAATTTTACAAAGAATGAAGCACCATGCTAGAATTGAATGTATGAACTTGATGCTTTTGATTTTATCTCTAGCTTGATCTTAGTGTTTTTGATGGTTGTAGTTGATGAGAGTTTGAGCACAATGATACCATCTATTCTTCAACCATTTTTCTATCCTTTCTTGATGTATTTATAGCCATTTCATGCCATTTGATGGTTGGAGTTGTTGACCTAGCCGTTGGAATGCAATCATTGTTGTTTATGCCTTCTGGAAACTCATTACGTATGTTATCGTCAGCCTTACATACGTTAATCATATATAACGTATGTTATTCTTCATGTAACGTATGTTATGCACTTTTTTTACCATTACATTCAATCATCGCAATATCTTCTTCAATGTTCGAAAGATATTTGTTTGTCTTCATCATTTATGTACGTTATCCATTCCTTTACGTACATTATGTTTTCTTTACGTACGTTACTTCATGTTAGCATATGTTATTCCTAGTCCAAAATGATTTAGTAGCTTCTATTTCCATTCATCATTACCTAACCTTTACAAATAACTCTCATGCTTATATATATGGGATGATGGTTAGTAAAGAGTCTTTCATGTCACGTTTCTTAACGTTTTGTTATTGATGGTGACTTTCCTAATGTTTTAACCTATCTTGACTTTCCATGATGACCTTTTAGGCTTGTATGGGTTCGATGGGTTTTTAGTCCATATTTCATTAATTACCCCCTACTCTTTTCTGTGGGTCTCTTGAAGAGAAGAGTAAAGTATGTAGCATGTACTTGTCCACTCTTTAAAATTGTAAGTTGGGTTGATTACCTATTTTCAAGTTTTAATGAAATCAATGGACAATTTGAAACTAATTTACCAATTAAAGGAGCAATCGAACAATTCACCAAAAATGCAAGGACAAATGTTCGAATTTGGCCCTAAATCAATTAGTTGATTTAGGGAGAGCCGCCGCCTCCTTCTTCTTGCCTTTTTTGAAACCAAAACTGCTGTGAATGGTTCCTTGATTGAATATTTTGACTTTCTTCGATTTAATCAAATCATTCCCATTGATTTCTCTCCATAACCTACCAATTTAATCAAGCTAGCCATTTCCACCGATTTCTTCTTAATTGTTACCCAACAAAGCGGCGGGTCAAATTGTTCTTTCTCTCTTTCTTCCTTTCTTTCTTTCTTTCTTTCTTTCTTTTTTCTGTTGTTCATCTGTGTTCATCACCGTATTCATCCACTTGATTTATCCTTCCCTTAACTATTTTACTTCGTTTGTTGCAGTTATATATATACATGTATGTGTATATATATACGTATACACATATATGGACGTAAGTATATACGTGTATACACATACACACACATATACATATACAAATATACATATACATATACAGATATAAATATATGTATATATACATATATAAATATATGTATGTACAATATATATATATGTATGTATGTATATGTATGTATCTATCTATATATATATATGTATCTATATATTTATATGTATGTATGTATGTATGTATCTATATATTTCTATATATGTATGTATCTATCTATATATTTCTCTGTATGTATGTATGCATGTCTGTATGTATGTATGTATCTATATATATATATATGTATCTATGTGTATATATATATGTATATACATACATACAGACATACAAACATACATACATACATATATATATGTGTGTGTATATATATATGTGTGTGTGTGTGTATGTATACATATATACATACATGTATGTATACACATATACATACATGTATGTATATATATATAGGCAGAGCCCATATTTAACCCCCTGAACTTATACCCAATATCTCTTTTGTCACGACCAATTCCCGGGACCATGACCGGCGTACGAGGTGAACCGTCTATGGAAACTCAACCCATCCCGCACAAGCCTCAAAGATGTAAAAAACTCTAACAATTTATTTTAGTAACAAGTTTAATAAAATCATTTAAAACTCATATATCATTATGGAAATAATATGTACATATATGTATAGATCAAAATATAATATATGTAAACATATATACAAAGCGCTCTAATCGCAAAACAGTCTATAGAAATCAATATACAAACCCCATAACTCTACAACATCTTAGAATGGAGCATCTAAAACAAAAAAGAGTAGGTCGTCCAAGAGGTCGCTGCTTACCAAAAATATATGTGTCTCACAGTCTATAGAAAAGGACATTTTTTGTTTTTTTTTTTTAAATTGATCTTTGAAATTGTTATACGTTTCAATTTTAATCAAGAATTTCACGTACAAAACAAACTCGAGTGACCTTTAATTAACTTGATATAGATCTGTTGATCATATACGGAATACCCTTATATATTATAAGACTAAATCGTATTAAAGAAACCGTATACTTATAAAGTTGCAAAGTTATATATTGGAAGTAAATAGAATTAAACAAACCATTCATGTTCTTTTTTTAATGCATGATTTGTAAATGATATTTTATTTAGCTGATTTGAAGGGGTTTTTAACATATGTTTTAGAGAGTTCAATGAGCTGATAGGTGAAATATGAAGTTCAGGGGGCTGGAGGAATGTTGGATGAAAGTTCAGGGGGTTAGTTGTGTTCCGCCATATTTTGGTACAGTTGGCATCCATGTCACTGGTTCCATGTCATCAACCCGTGACGAAAAAATCTGACGTGTACAGTAAAAGTAATGGTGTTACGTTGAATGAACTGATAGGTGAAAATTAAAAAGTTCAGTAGGTTGATAGGTGAAAAGTAAAGTTCAGAGAAATGTTGGGTATAAGTTCAGGGGGCTAAATATGGGTTCTCCATATATATATATATATATATACACACGTACATATATGTACATATGTATGTATGCAAGTATGTATGTATTTATATACGTATGTAGGTAGGTATGGACATACGTACACACACACAAAATATGTATATATATATACACTTATATACATATTGTATGTGTGTGTGTATAGATATACATACGTATACATATATGTATATACGTATACATATATCTATATATATCTATATACATAGATATATTAATATACATGTATATGTATACATATATACATATACACGTATATGCATACATATATATGTATATACATATATATACGTACATATATACATGTATGTGTATGTTTGTATACATATATACACGTGTACATATACGTATATATATGGATATGTATATGTTTGTATACGTATACATATATATATATATATATACGCATATATATGTATATATATAGATATGTATATATAGATATGTATATATAGGGATCCACTTACACTAGGTGTAAGTGTTTTTAGCTTACACTAAATCATCACCGTCCATGTTGGAGAATTTTCGGTCTATGCCTTAATTGATTTTGGAGAGCCTAAGCGACTTGAAATAAATGAGAGAAAATAACACTAAGAATTTAGAATGATTCAGCCAATCTTGCCTACGTTCACTACCTAAGTCTCAAAACTTAGGATTTTCACTATAAAGATGATTGATTTCAGCTCAATCAGACAAAACCAATACAACGAGGTTGATTACGACTCAACTCCTCTAAAACCCTCACAATGTTGTTTTACTTAGAATTACAATAAATTTTTACAATATTGTTTTTTATAAGGTTACAACAAACATTTCCCACTCTCAAAGTGTATACTAAGTGTTTACAAGAATTGAAGCTCTATGCTAGACTTTGGTGTATAAGCTTGTTGCTTTTGAATTGCTCTCTAGCTTGATCTTTGGTGATTTTGTTTATAGAAATTGATAGGAGCGTTAGCAGAATGTTTGCATATGTTTTTCCACCATTTCTTTGTCTTTTCTTGATGTATTTATAGCATTTCCATACCATATGACCGTTAGAATAAAGTAACTAGCCGTTAGAGTGTATTTAATGATGTTTCTACATTGTAGAACCTTTAACGTGCATTATGGAATGATAACATATGTTGATCATTATCCAACCCAGATAACGTGCGTTAAGTATGGGCAATGTGTATGTTAACTGACTTCCAACCCAGATGACTTACGTTAAGTGTGGGCACAACGTATGTTATAAATTAACTTCTACGACTTGACGTATTTTAAGCGTGGGCACGTTAAGGGACTTCCAGGACTTGTTTTGCAATTCCCATATTTGTTTTTTGATTTACTCCTAGTCTAACATTTTGCACATTATCAAAATTTTTGTTCATCATCAAAATATAAAAGGATCTTAATGTTGATCACACATGATCCAACAATCCATTACTTTTAGATTTAATGGTGAGTATTAGATTCAAAAAAATAATTTACATCAACCATTAAATCTAAAAGAATGGATGATGAGAATTTGGTGTAAGTTGAAAAAATTTATTCTTGGAGTAGGTGAAATTCTCCCCTGTATGTATGTGTGTGTGTGTGTATTAGGTATGTTTTACCACCCACTTATTACACATATATTTTGAGGGAATTCTTGACTAACTTGAGCATCAAAAATTTAATGGGAGCAACCAGACCTTATGTAAGGAATAATTATTGTGTTCCAATTATCGTTTTAGTTTCCAATCGATTGTGTTATGTTTTACTATTTTTAGAGATCATTGTGAAATCGAGGCAACAATGAGCATAAAGTTAAAAGAAATGATCACTTTCTCCTCATTTGCTAGATGTTAAAATAATTTTAAAAAAAGCCTCATATGGAATTTTAAGTGAACTATTAAATAACTATTTTATTGATATTTAGCAAGTAGTTGTTTTTTTAGGATTGAACGCTAGATCTTTCAGATATTAGCTATAATTGAAAATTAAATCTTTAATCTGTTCAAGTTGGAAAAAAAAACTCTGGTATTACTAAATTGTAAGTTTATTGGAGACGACTATAAATATTTTAAACAAGCAAAATTAAGAAAGATTAAGTAAATGCAATTTTACAAAAAGTGTCTGGATGGTCAAAATACAGATCGAACAAAATATAGAGCCACCAGAATCACGCAACACAAGTTGTTCCAAAGTGGTACGAAAATATCATAATAAGCTCTCAATAAAATCCCACACAATAAACCAGAAACCCAACCAGGAGGACCGAAAAGCTCGAACCAATACAGGCCGAACCAGAAGGGGTTGGACCAGCAGCCAGAGCCGAAACCGAGCCGACCGATGTGGTTGCTTTTGGGCCATCAGGAGAGTGTTGAGGCATCACGTCCACGTGTAGCTTTAAACCTTTCTTGCAATTCTCGAGGTTGCTACTCACGAAGTAGCGGATTCCCTCTCCGTCCAACAAGATGTTATCTATACCGTCCATATACATCTTGATGGGATTGCCTACATCGCACGATTCATATTCCTCCTTTGTCTTCAGCTCCATCACCTGCTCATGTGCTGCTGAGTAGGCGAACCCTGCCACCAAATGCTTCATAGTTACGTGACATCCACGTGACTCCGAAATATTAAAGCATAATTAAGAATATGTCTGGTTTCGGTATATTTTTGTTGAATTATTTATAAATATTATAATTCTAAAAAGCATATTCGCTTTTCTATTTTGAATATAAAATTTATCTATGAGTAATGATTCAGTTAATAAAAAGACAAAAATTTATAAATTTATTTTTAAATTCAAATACTATGAACAACTATAAAAAAATACATATATATAACTTATTAATTTTTTTGATAAGTCCTTTTTATTTACTTAAGACGAGAATTTACTATATTATTAATAAATTATAAATTTTTAAATATAATTTATCATATTTATCAATTTATAATTTATTTATACTTCTATTATTCGATTTAATAAAACCAAATATCACCATATTATTTAAATGTATACCGTAGTTACTTAGTAATGAAGTAACAAATAACAAATTGTTTTAAGTTTTTCGTTGTCCTACGTGGATCAAAGGCATGTGCACACTAGAATTATTTGTGCGAGAAACGTAGGTCTAAACCGGGGGACAAGTAGTTAGGGATTACTAAGATTAGTAGCTATAGAAAGGTAGTTAACGTGAGGGAGTATCTTCACAGTTCTGCTTTTTTGTTCTTTTCCTTTTGGTAGATCTAAGACATAGTGATCCATTGTATAGTTTTTTATTAAATTATTTTATTTATTCTTTTAAATTATAATATGTTGAATATTAAAGCAAATATTTTGTAATATTTAATATGATAATATAATAGGTTTAGTTAAATTATTTCATGTATTTTATTCGTTATGTCTCACTATACAATTTATTAATTTTGATTTGTTAAGTATATAAAAGTGTTTAATTTTAATAAATTGAATAATTGACAATAAAAACATATTGACAGATTATACAATAAAAAAATAAAGAATTTAATACGTCTTTTAAAAATTATAATAAATTAAATATACAATATGTTATTTCAAAATAATGTAAACCAAACACGCCTAAATATCATCTCAATCTTCGAAAATAATCACCCTAGGGTTTTTACATAAGCTTATACGGTTAATTTTTTAAATTTTTTTGCACTATGAACATGCAAAATCACAATAATTTACAGCTGCCAGCCACTTATAAATGCCGAATTGCAACATGTTTTGTTAATAGATAATTTGTTATTACCAATAAGTTTGTTTCTTTTAAAGATTTATTTGCAAGACTATTTGAAAGTTTTTGTAATTCGAATGGGGAGTACAATTTTTTTTATAAATAAAAACAGAGGCGAAGCCAGGTGGGATCGAGTAGGGATGACGTCCGATGGGTATCCTATACTCCACCTTCCGCTCTCACGTTGCCACTCTCGACAACCAAGTTTGCCCCCATATCCAGATAATGTTGGCTCTACCACTGAGTAACAAGAGACTGCCATTTTATAATTAATGAATTTAGAACTCATTAATAATAGGATGAACTCTAAAAGAGTTGTGAGTTGATTTTCGTAGAAGCACCTTATAAATTCGATTTTCAGCGGACCATACGAATGACTATTTTATAAGTTAATAAAGACCACTACAACACAAATGCAACAAAATACCCATCATTATATCTAAGAAAATACTAAATGGATGGAACAAGTTTAGGATTTTTTTTTAAGATAAGTAGTTTGGCCATAAATATTATCCGAATTAAATTGTAAATACAAATAGAAGTACTAAAATTCTGATAACGCAGAACAAATATATCAGAAATATAATTATTATTCATTAACTCAATACCCAGTTATTCCATGTTTTTTATTTTCGAATCTTAAATCTTACTTAATAAAGAAAATGCACACTCACAAATTTTATCTCCGACCCGGTAGGTTCTACCGGAAGCCCACGAAGCCAAGTCATTAGATTGGTCCCACCCATGATCTCCTCCGACAACATGGTGCTCCTGAGCTTCAACCCACTTCGCAGCGACGGCAACCACCAGCACCGCCGCTGCCAGCGCCGTCAACCGTGCTTTCACCGATGCAGCCATTGGAGAGACTTAGTTGAAAGTGAAGGTTTAGTGTGCGCGAAGCTAAGGAGTGTGTGGGTGTGTGGTTTTATATGGTACTTTCCACGAAACTCCCTTTCGTAAAGGCCACTTGGAGGGCAAAGAAAGGCCGGTAGTTCTGTGGAGGTCATTTTGCCCACACACGTGTTTAGTTGTCATTTGCCAGTAATTGTCACTGTTACAGTTGCTTTTGCTTGTTATCTAAGGACCAAATTGCCCTCTCCTCTATTCGAGTTGCTCATTCTTGGCCGTTGGTTAAAATATTAACTTCCAGAGCATTCTCTTCTTGACATTTGGTACTTACGACTAAATAACATTTAAATATAGGATGCCAAACTGAAAAATAAAACATGCATGCGAATCATGTTGCTGATTGTGAAGAGCTAAAGGTTATTAATTTGATAGAGAAAATTCTAGTAGTTAATTCTTTTCAAACTAAAATTGATAAACAAAAATAAAATTGATACAAAAATGGAAATCTTAATTTGAATAAATTGCACAAAAATCATTTTAGATATCGGAAGGGAAGACATGAACTCATGATTGAGTGTGAAAATTGGGAGGAAATTGCATCATCTAAAGGTTAAGTTTCTAGTTTTACGTTTTTAGTAGCCCGCTAATAAAAATGTTAACAATGAGTACTCCAAAAAAAAAATCGCTAGAGTATTTAGTTTAAATTTATCTCAATTCCTCCTCTCTCTTTTTTCGTACTATCCTATACACGTTGACACTACTATTAATCTTACTACTACTACTGTCAACTACAGCCCGTCAAAGCCTGAGACTAAGTCCGTTGTGGAATTAATTCTCTCTCCCTTGATTACTGTGGGAATGCATCTGGTGGCAGCGGGGAGATGAGGTGAACGTATCATGTTATTGATTGAAAAGGTTATCAATTTGATAGAGAAACTTCAAGTACTTTGTTCTTGTCAAACTAAAATTGATACAAAAATGGAAATTTTAATCTGAATAATTTGCACAAAAGTTATTTTAGATGAGGGAAGGGATGACATGAAGTCATGAATTCATGATTAAATGTGAAAAATGGTACTGCTCGTTAGCGGCTAAAATAGTAGTGTCGTTTAGAGCAACGCAATTATTTCATTAGATCAAGGCTGATGAAGCAAGTTTTCAAGGAAGTTGGAGCAGCCTATATTTACGATGAAATTACATGGTTTACTCATATTAGTTTGCAATATATTTTCCATTGCACGTGACATATTTATTACAGATTTACTTTTTTTTTTAAATTATTGATTCACAGTGTGACTTTTCTTATTAACGATTCACTTTTTAAAATATACGGCATTTATTTCCATTATTTTTTCTCCACTTTTTAGTCTAAACGACGTCGTTTGTTATTGGTTTGTTGTTGACATATTGTTGATTTTATTCTGTTTTGTCGTTGCTTTATTTTTTAATTGTTGTCCAACAAATATACAGTGATCCAATACTAAATAAATTTTAAATAAATTATAAATAAATATATAATAAAACAGAAGCTAAACAAATTCTAAATAAATTTTAAACAAACTTAAATATTTTATTGGGTCAAAAACCTATAATTTTTAAAATTGAAGACATGCATCCATGATTTTTTAATTTTTATTTAAAATATTAAAAATACATTGTGTAAATATATTATTTATAAATTTGAGCCACGTAAATTGTGTTAGGCTCTATATTTACACGTAAATAAAGCCCAACATACCAAATACTCCAAAATGGGCTAGCCACAAGAGTGGTGGAAAGTCGTTCCGCCTTGTTTCGGTGTCATCTCTACTAGTCAGACCCTGTTGCAGGGATTTTTGCACTTTATGATAAAAAAAAAATAGAGGTCGGTCAAATAATATTAAAAATTACATTGTAACAAACTATTCTCACAAACGTCAAGTTATTTACTACACACGAGAAATTGAAAAATTCTCGTGAGAAACTGTGTTCTCGCGATAAAAGATTTTTTTCATGTTTTGATGTAGAGGGAGTACAGAACACACAAAATGTGTGCAACACCAACAATGCAAACTTCTTAGAAGGATACAACAAAAATACAATTTAATTTTTTGAATGTGCATACAAAAGTATATACATGAGTACCAACGATTACAACACTAAATACAATGAAAATGAAACTTTATTTTTTTAATTTAATCACCTAACAGTATATAGCATACACAAAATGTGTTCAACACCTGAAAGCTGAAATATTTTAAGTGTTATTTCAAATGATTTGTTGTAATCTAGTTGATTTGGTAAGTATGTAGTGCCACTTTCTATTTTAAGTTAGCTTAATTAAGTTGAAACAAGAGCGGGTTGGTCATTTTATTTTAAGAAAAAAGATTTGCTCTGATCTAGTCAAAACATGATTGCAAAATGCACACAAAATGTGTACAATGACTAAAATATATAAAATGTCATTTTCAATATTTTTTTATAACCTAGTCACAATACTAGTATAGAATGTATGTGAAATCTATACCTATATAGAAAGGCAAAATCCCGTTTTCAGTCATTGCAACCTACTTCCATGTGGACTTACCTTTATATCCTTCACATCTGGACAACATTTAGTCTATATTTCTTGTGCACAATTGTCTTTTTGCAATATCACCCTCGATTCACACGTCTGTCCTTTTCTTGCCACGTCTCTCATACGTGTCCTTCTTCTTCTCTTTCGTACTCTCCATCTCCTGTCAATCGAAAATCCATTCTCCTGTCTAATAACCTTGTCATTTTCTTTTTTTGCTTTTTTGTTTTTTTTTGGTTTCCTCTTGTTTTCATTAGTTCTGAAGTGAAGTCAGTTAAGTGGATTGAATGGTGATTTTCAACGGTGGTGGTGGAGTTGTAGATGTGAAACGATTAGGGTGGTTGTTTGTCACACATGTTTCATTGGGCTTCAGGATGTTGTGACAATGATTCGGTGATGGTGGCCTGAATGTTTGTGCTGGGTTTTGATGGTGGTAAGGGATGGTGCTTCAGATAGGGTATTAGAGTGTTTAACGAAGGTTTGAAAAAGTGGATATTTTTAGTGGTTCGGTTTAATATGCTGAGGTGGTATCAATCTCGTCGCTTCTACTTTTGAACCGACAACACAAGTACCCATCTTTTTCTTCTCTAAGTCTAGCTTTGTCAATTTCACAAACAATTGTTGTACAAATTTTAATCTTTGCTTTCTGATGCTTGTGTTTGCAGTTGAGAGATGATCTTTAAGCGTATGTCCTGATATTGGTGGTGTGTGCGGGTGGATTAGGTTGCAAGTTGCTTAACGACTTGGCTATCTTCGGTGTCAAAAATCTTGAGGTTATCGAGATGGAACGCATCGAGGTCTCTAGTCTCAATCGCCAGCTTCTCTTTACGTAACTCTTTTGCTTTATGTTCTCTTATAAATTGGTGTGATTCTTGATTCAAGAATCAGAGAATTATTGGAAATACTGATAGCTTTTTGGGGGGATTTTGATGAAAATTTCTATAGTTTGATAATTGTTGACATGATAGGCTTGAAGATTTTGGGAAGCGAAAGGTAGAGGTGTCGGCCAAGCGAGTCATGGAAAGAGTTATCGGTGTAAACATTATACCACATTTTACCGTATTAAGGATAAATAAATTGATTTTTAAAGTGATTTTAGTATTATTGATCTTGGTCTTGATTCCATTGAGGCTCAAAGCTATATTAATGTCGTGCCTTGTAGTTTTTTGGGTGGGTATTCTTAATTTTTAGTTGTTCATGAATTTATTACTAATTTTTTCTATGTTCAATACCCGTCATTCCCTTGTATAAATACCCTTTCTTCATGCTCGTCTATGTCACAGCCGTTCAAAGTTGAAAGCTTTAATCTTTTTCTCTTTGTTGGGTCTTTGTGGGTTGAGAAAGTGATTATTGTTAGTGAAGATTATGAGAGTGATGTGGAGGAGATTGGTGGATCCATGCTGAAGGTTCTGCTTAGTACATTGGTTGTTGTGTTTGGTTCTTTTGAATTTGACTCTTGTGTAAGTACCACCACCATAAAAATACTCTTTCTCTCTTTCTTTGGGAAAGTTTAGTTCTTCGAATATGTTAATGTGTAGTAATGATCTCAGAACTGGATTCTCTTCCTGGTTTCAGAAACGTTCTTGGTTTACTAAATGTTTTTTTTGTTTGTTTGTTTTTCTTTTGCTATCATTGGCTAGGAAGCAAACCTAGAAAATAAAACCACAAGCCCAAAAAAACAAAAGGAAGAAAAA
>CAODLS010483501.1:0-13794 GCA_948243855.1 Flueggea neowawraea | reverse complement strand
TTCTACATCACAAGAGCTAAAAGATGATTTTGTTAGGTTATTCATAACCCACAATCTCTGAAATCGTTCTGCGAGATATTTGTTTAGTATTTTTATTATTATTTTATTAAAGTCTCCAGTTCCTAACTCCTCAGTTTTTTTATCTGTAACTCAGGGGCTATTTTAAGAGTTCCGCGGAACGCATACTCAGCTTTCTACTAAACACAATTTTATTTTAATCCCCTAACTTTTATCTATTACTTCATTTAATACTTTCTACCCCAAATTCATTAAAATAAAAATAGTTCATTCAAATAAAAATAATTCGTTAAAATAAAAATATTATATTAAAATAAAAATTACCAAAAGGATTATTTTGTGAAAAAAGATTGTTAAAATTTTAAAAATTACGAAAATTAGAAAGTGATGGTTGATATGAAAATGGGGAAAATGAAGCGTTGTGATTGAATTGATAATTGGTGAAAGAGGAAAAATTTGATGAATTATTTTGAGAATATTGATAGTTGGCAAAATTTGATGGGTTATTTTGTTGGGAGAATTGGGTATTTTCATTGTTGTGATCCTTAATTTTGGGGAAAAAAAATTGGAGTGGGAGTAATTTGAGAGTATAGGGAGAAATTCTAGGAGTTGAGAGAGTTAGGGAGAGAGAAATGAGTGTTTGAAGTGAATAAATGATAGAAAAAATGTGTTTAGGGGGATATTTATAGGAAAATGGGTAAAATTAGTCATTAGAGATCAAAAGGGTAATTTTTCAGCCCCCAATAGTACTCCAACAGTAATATTACCGTTGGATTAAATATGACCGTTGAATCAAAACGATCCAACTGTCATATTTTATTATTTTTTAAAGAAAAAAGAAATGTCAGGCGCGGGGCCAATGGGTCTCGCGCCTGACGCAGCTAGCTCGTCCTCCCGCAGGAGGACGGGCTAGCAGACTAGGACGCAGTAACGCATCTCAGTCCACTGGACTAGGAACGGTAGCCCCTTTCCTAGCCCGGTTACAACCGTCCTTATCAAGTTTCTGAAGGGAAAAAAAAAAGCTATGCTCTTCTGTCAAAAAAACAGGGGCACTGATTTAGTGGCTACTGTGAGTCCACTAATTATCAGATAGGTATAATTACTTTTGTTAATACACAGTGCTGATAGCACTAAAATGTACTGCATAACTATAAGGACTACTCGAAGTGGATTTAAGTATAAATATATAAATAAGTCAACAAACTCGTAACAATGAACTTGTAGCTTGTTAATATTGGAGTTAATTTCAATACTTGAGATTTCAATTCTCGGTAAGAACAAATAAGATGAATTATCAAAAAGAAAAAAAGTTAGCTCTTTCATTTCCTTTTCTTGACTTCTGTATTCTTTATGAGAGGTTTGGCCAGAACTGATCAACGGTTTACACTTGCTTGAGCTACTGGCGAGGAACTTCAAAGACGGACTATATATCATTGGAGACGGTTTCTGGTTCATTTGGAGTGAATTAAATGTTGGAGAGTGTTTATGAATGAGTTGCAATGCTTGACTGACCATTTTGGTGGTGGGGGGAATTTGTGAATTTGAAGGGTGTATCTAATGTTTGTACTAGATATTGTTTATCGAAAAAAGATATTGTTCAACGTTGTGTTTTGTTTTCGAAGGGAGTTTCACAATTTTTTGATTAAGCTGTTGAGATTTGAGGTAAATTTTTTTTGATAAATCATTTTATTTGCTCTCATTGGGATCGAATCCGCAATTTTTCGGCGTTGAAGTTGACTCTGGTACAAATGAACTACATGCCTATTAATAGAGATTTGAGGTGATCTAAGGTTAAAAAAAATCACGGATTTAGTGTTTAAGATATTGATCAACTAAATTTGAAAATGCTAAAGCAATACAATCTCTTTTTTTCAGTTCAAAAAAGTAATTTTATTTTGTTTTTTTTGTATTTTCTGTTAAGTAAAACTAAAGATGTTAGAGCCAAAGAAGTAGAGTGGCCAATTCTGAAAATATAGAAACCCTGATGGATAATATACTAAGACTTTGTTTGGTGTTTGTGATTTGCAAAAATGTTATTAGCAAATAATGATTGGCAAACGATACTGTATAAAAGTGTTTTTTATAAATGTAAAAAAATATTTGGTTAAAAGTGTGGTGGGTAGTTTAAAAGTTTGGTGTATAATTTTAATTTTATCCGGTGAGAAAAAAACAAAAAATCTTAATTTTTCTAAAAAAGGAGAAGGGGATATTGTGATTGCGAATAAGGAGATTTACATATATACAGTCTATTGAATAAGAATTTACAGAAGCACAAAGCTTAGTTTTAAAATTTTAACCCATACTATCCATAATTTCAAACGTACTGTCCAACAAATAAAAATTAAAAACATACGGATTTGTTTATATGTTGTTTATACTTATTTATATTTATTTATACATTGTTTTATGTTTATATATTGATTAAATCTTATTTATAAACAACATATAAACATAAAACTAACATTTAAATAATATATAAATAAATCTGTGTTTATAGTTCTTTAAATTCAAATATAAACATATAAACAAATATAAATAAGAATCTGTGAATTAAAAATTTATATCTGTGAATCTAAAAATTACAACCGTATAAACTAAATATTATAACGTATATGTGTAATAAACATATTTGGTCCTTACTGAGTAAATTTTGCAAAGTTTTTGTAGTGTATAATGTAATTATCACCCGCAAATAACAACTTTTAAATCATTACCAAACACTTAAAAACTGTAATTATCTTTGAAATACAGTTTTACAATCTCAAAGCAGTTCTATTCTCAATATCAAATCGATACTAAAACACAAGAGCCGCCAGAGAATTGGCCCCATTTTTTTGGAGAAGCAGTTAATTGTTGTTTCTGGAAATTGTGAACGCTCTGTTGTCTACAAGGTTTTTTCTAAGAGGAAATTTTGACATATAATCTTTTTTACTCTCCGATCTGTGTCTTGTTTCAAGTTGTACATACCAGGAACAGCACTTCGGACGCCGATGATTGCTTAAATTTCCAGAGAGGCAGGATTAAATTTAGAACGACAAGTCGCATCTAGGATAGGTGGCTTGTTTTTGTCATATCCAAACATGCCAATGCCGTGAAAACAGAAAACTAATCATTCTGAAGAAATTATGCTGCAGTCTCTAACGTTTAGCCTGATCTGCCGTTTTATCCCTTCCTTTTTAAGAATCCCTTTTTTATACTTTTTCTATCAGTTAAGTCTAAACAGGTAACAGCTACGATGATGTAGCATATAGGATCTCCTAATAGTTAAATTTTACAAATAAGACTAATATTGTCTATCTCTCTTCTCCCTCGTCCTTTTTTTCATCTATAGTGTTTCTTATCCCTCTCCATGACCACTCTCCTAGAAAACCTCCCTCACCAAAGCGAACAGAACCATCCCTACACACCAAGTGCTAATTGAATGAACCACCGCACACTACCATCATGCACAAACCAGAACCAGCACCATAAACACCACCATACACAAACCATCCCAATTCAAAAGCCTTATTTGCCTCCGTAGAACAAAATAATCGGAATAGCAACCAATGGGAAAAAAAGAACTGAGAATATGAATTTATGCATAAATTTTCATTACAGTTCAATTAACGCAATATTTATATTTCAAAATTGTTTTAAACCGACAAAAACTTCAAAGTTTAGAAGAAAAACTGCATAAATTACACAAAAATTCGCGTTAAACTTCAATTCACACAATTCTTACTCAATATTCTCATTAAAAACAAAACAAAAAATGGAGATGGGGTTGTAAAGAAGCGAGGATATGGAAGAGTGGAAAAAAAAGAGAGATGGTAACTTCAAACAACCCACAAAACAGGAAAAAAAAAATGGTAGACAACAATCCCATGGAACCTTGCACCCAGCCGCATGTCGTCATCCTTCAATCCAGGGACGGAACCAAGGGGTCACAACCGTGCCGACAAAGTTCTATATATATAGTTTTATTATAAAACAAGATTCTATACATATAATTTTATTATAATAACTTTTAAATCTTTAAACATAAAAAAAATATTTCTTAATTTGATAATCATCTATTCATCTACTATTAAAATTTCAGTCAATTTCTGTAACGTCATTCAACGGTGCCATTGTGTAAAAATAATCATGGCTCTGTCAACACTAACCACTTCGACTTTGTCACATGTGAAAAGCAAAACAAAACACATGCACGAGAGGTAATAACAATTTTGTTTTTAATAGAAATACGAGTGGTATTACAATGAGGACTCTTAAAAAGAGTACTAATTGAGGACTCAAGTTACTTAATTTCAATTTCGGTTACTTAATTTGAGGAGGTAGTTACTTAATTGTAGCTCTAAAATTTACTTAATTTTAGATGTCGTTACTTAATTTAGCCACCGGTTACTTAATTTTGATCGGTTACTTAATTTTATGATAAATTAAGTACTATGACTGTTATTTAATTGTTGTTGAAATTATTTAATTTAAACCTCAGTTACTTAATTTACTAAAGGAGTCCTCATTAATGACTCCTCATTGTAGTAACACCCTAAAAATGCACCATCTTCTCCCCCACCATTGTCCAGTCTGATCTCTCCAACCATCTTTCTTTAACGTCTCTATTGCCTTTTTTAATTAGTAACTTTTTTGTAATTTATAGTTTATGAGAGGATTGACTATTGAAGGAGGAAGAGCATTTGATATACGAGAGAGTTTACAGTTTATGAGATTGAGAGAGAAAATGAGCTTGATGAGATCAAATAAGAAATTGTGTGTGTGAGAGAGAGAATGAGGGATAGGAAAGTCCATAAGAACTAACGAATAGCTCTAAAAATTAACATAAGAACATACGATTAGCACTAAAAGTTAAGATTATATTTAATTGCGAAAATAATTTTTATTTTATGTTTTATGTTTTCTATTTTGTTTTTATTTTTTAAAATAAAATATAAAACAATGGAGTATTTAGTTTTTAATGAACAATTTTTTCATTTTTGTTCTATAATTTTCTAAACAATAAAAAAAATTTAATTAAACAAGCCCTAAGTTTCAGTGATTTAGTCTGTATGATCTTACGTACCATTGTGCTACGTAACCAAATCAAAGTGGACATGGTATATTAAATCTAATTGACAATAAAAAGCAACTAACTAGGGTAAATCTCAAATTTGCATTTTTGTCACAGAACAATATTCACACGTAATTTATATATATATATATATTAACCTCTGGCTACCCATCATGTGGGTCGCGGCCACTGGTTACCTCTTCTCCACCACAAAGATTTTCACTTATTTTGAATTTATTGAGATGTTCAATATTATACAATAAATAAGTATAATTTAATTGGAATGGGGTGTTGCTCGATAGACTAGATATTGCAACTTTTTCTATACTGTAACGCGCTACTGCTAATTATTCTACCGAGACTAATCGTTCTACCCAGTGATGGACCGGAGGGGGGTCCAGTGTGGTTCGGTGACCCCCTCTCAGGCCCGGCGGGAACCCATATACAAGTGAGTGGTGAGGCCGTACGGGGGTAAGCCGTAAGAGGACGGGGTTGAAGAAGAAGAAGAAGACCCCCGACTTTCCGATGGCCATACTGCTAGAGATCAGGCTGACATCGGAGGTAGCGGTGGAGGAGGAGCAAGGTACAAGCTTTTGTCTCCGGCAAAGATTCCAATCTCGAGAACGTCATGTATAGCGATTCCTAAGGGGTTGAGCCCGACTTCGTTTTTGGAATCTCTTGTTCTGCTGTCTAATGTCAAGGTTAGTTGTGGATTTGATCGAAAGTTATTGAATTTGTTGTTTGTTTACTGTGGAAATGGCAGAAAGTGAAGGAAAGTTAGGGACTTTTTGGGGTTTGGGTGGTGTTTGGCTTGGTTTATGAGTGTACTTGAAGTGGGTTTAGATCTAAGTCGTGTCAGAATATGGTTAATTGTGTGACCAAGCAGAGGATTGGACGTTGTTGGAAAGTGGGTAGTAAGTGAGTGTGAGATTCGAAGCTGTGATCTTTGGAGAGTGGAATTGGGTTTAGATCTAGAAGTTGTAATTGTAGTCTTGTTTGTTAACTGGAGAATTTCGGAGAGTGGAATTGGTGAACGTATGACCATCACACTTCTAGCAGAAGGTGGATTCAAAGTTGATGCAGTTGACTTAACCGGTTCTGGAGTTCATCCATCTGATTCAAACACCATTACAAGTTTATCAGAACATCTGAAGCCTCTGACCGATGTTTTCGACAATCTTAAAGAGGGCGAAAAGGTTTGTGCGCTAGCTGAACATCATGTTTCTGCTGACTGCAACATCCTTCTTTGCATATAAAATCAATAGATTTTGGTTTATAAGTTCTCTTCAATTGAAATTCAAGTGGTGTTGGTGGGACATGACATTGGTAGTGCTTGCATTTCATATGTGATGAAATTGTTTTCGTCTAAAGTTTCCAAAGCTGTTTTTATTGCTGCAACAATGTTGTCTAATAGCCAGAGTGCCCTTGATGTTTTTTCCCAACAGGTTTGTCAATCATTTTGATCTTAAGTCTCAAGAAAAAAAGAAGCCAATGTTTTGATCCTGATAGAACCAGATTAACCAAAAAAGAAAAACACAATTCATCAACTGGTAAATTTCTTGAACTGATGTAGTCTTCACTATATTGCAGACAGCCAGCAATGATTTGATGAGAGAATCTCAGATATTTCTGTATGCAAATGGGAAAACAACCCTCCAACAGCTATCAATCTTGACAAAACGTTGTTGAAAGATTTTTTGTGTAACCAAAGCCCTTCCAAGGTAAGTTTGTGTTCTGTTACAAATATATTTAAATTTCATTTATTATATATAAATGGTGGCCCCTTGAAAATTTTTTCTGCGTTCGTCACTGGTTTTACCCGTGGTGGTTTGTATATTATCATTAGATGTAATTTGCGTTTTAGGATGTTTGAAGTAACATGGAAAAATGGCGATATATAGTGATATTTTTAAAAGAATCGGTCTCTTTTTCTACAAAATGCAATGCATATTGGCAAAGGGGAGAAAAAAATGGGGCAAACTATGTATAAACATGTGAAACACGCCAAATGCTACACCCATTGAATGTGAATTTAACCTCACAGTTATGTACGAAACACATGATTTTGTCATAGTATCTTTACAAACGATTATGAATAGTCTCCATATATCGCCTTTCGGGGCAGGACAGTTTCCCAACTGTAAAGCTGGTTCAGTGATATGGAAGAGCTACTTCTTCACGATGTCATTAATTTTCTTGCTTGGTAACAAACAGATGTGTGGGCACAGCACTGCATGCATCTTAATAAGCCCTTTGAAAATATCTCTTAAAATATCAATGCATATTTTTAAAATCTTGTATTGTAAATGACACTGTTGGTGTTAAATCTGTAAAGGAAATGTTACTAAAATCTATAAATTCCGAGTCTCATTTGTTAGTTCAAATTTTTTGACGGAATGGTTTTTATTATAAAACAGTTTAGAGCCCAAAAAGCTAATGCTTAAATTCTATCGCCCTCATTTAACCAAATAAATTGACTTAAGTTTGTGAAAAACAAAGGCTTATGTTTGTTTCAAGCCTAATAAGCTTATGTCTCATTTATTAGGTCTTTCACTTAGAGGGGTGTAATAATAATGTAGTTAAAAACCAAAGCTTGGAATTATTAGGAGGAATAGTTCTTGGTAAAATCCTCAATATAACACAAAAGCGTTGGCAAGGTGTTGGGGAAGGTCGGTTTCAAACTCACAACTTCGCTCTTCCTGCCATCTTCAAAGAAAAAAAAAGCACCAGCAACACAAATCTCGCACAACAAGCCAAAGAACCATTCCACTATATCAATAATTGAATTACACAACGAAATCTTTTTAAACTAAACTAGAGTTCAAAGCAGTCAATATCGACAATAGTTCTTCATTCAAAAAGTGGATAACAACTCCAAAGAAAAACAAACATCAAAGAAGGAATTTGACAATTTGTATCATTCACTTTTGTACTGGTGTTAGATATCAGAAATAACATACTAAAATTTTAAATTCATTAAAATATAAAATCTATTAGCATTAATTAAAAATATAGTTGAAAATTTTTATAAGTTAATGGTGTGATTTCAAACAAAATATATTTGAGAGAGAATAAAAAATTAAAATTCATATTTCTTTAAATAAAACATATTTAGTGCATTAGAATACCACGTCAGCATACTATAACAGCATTTATGCTCAGTCAACATACTACATTATCATGCCATGTCAGCATGATAATGATTAAAGTTTACATAATCTAACCGATGACATTTTTAAGAGAAAAATGAAAATTCATGTTATCGTTTTTTTTAAGTTAATGATACAAATAGTAATTTGACCAAAAGTTTCATATTTTTCTAAAATAAGTAAGCCTTGTGAATATATATGTTATTAAGCTACTTGGCAACTGTGTCCAAGATATTTTGATAATGCACAAAGTTGAAAATGTCCAACTTAATGATAAATTTGAGAGATGGTACAATATGAAAAATAGAAAGATAATTTATTGCAAATAAATGCATGATTTGACAACCTTAATTAATAAATTTGTTCTCTAGCAAACAATAAAAATCTCATAAGATTCTACTTCATGGAGCCCAGATCTTGATTAGGCTGAATTATCTAAACACATAAGGAGAGGCGTATAAATCCATCCTGTTTATATGCAGAATAATATCTAACAATTTGGGTCATTGGAGTTTAATCAGCAATTTAATATATTGGAACATGTCCCACAATTGATGATACTTATGTGTACAATCATATCTCTCATTCAAATGTGTAACAAAGAGGAGGAAAAAAATCTCATAGAATAGGGATAAGGGCTAAACAAGGAAACCTATTCCTTGTGATGAAATGAAAAAAAATGAATGTGATGTAGCTAGCAGAAAACAAGTTTATAATTCAATTCCACCTATACAGGCATAAAACTAGACACAAATTAGAAAATAATAATTAAACACTAATGGCAAAAAACTTAATTCTTGATTAGATATTAACTTGCAATTTAACCCATATCGTATAATAGTCAAAATTAATGGTCTCTTATAAGTATTTTTTATTTCAATTTTTCAAAAGAAAAAATCGTAGAAACCAACAATTGGTGTTAAATGGATAATACCTAAATATATAACATATACTTCATCAGCAAAAAAAAAAAACCCCTTTTATATGATTTTTTGATCAAAAAGAAAACACTCTTCTTTTTACAGGAAAAGGACATGTTGAATGGGAGATGGGTTTGATGCTTCGGTGGAATTTCTGGAAGACAAGTGTGAGGAAACTTTCTGGGTTGGCCTAGAGATATCCTTCGATGAGTTGACGAGAGAGTTGAGATCAATGCCATATAAAATGGGAAGGGATCAATACGTGTACAATAGTCAATTGTTAAGATCATGCATGTTTCTTAATATTTTATATGAGATATTAGAACGTAATTGTTTTGTTTAATGAACTCTCAATATATTCAGAAAAAGAAATGTCCGATAAAATATCATTCTGATCACCCCTTCATTAATTCATAGAGATGAGGTAGGCAACAACTATATCCGATTTTTACTCGGAACTGTACCAAGCCAATAAACAACCCCACGAATTAATGACGACCCGAAATAAAGACAAAAATAGATTGGCTTCTGCGAAATATCCACTTATACGCTATTTATTTAATCATTCTTGAGAAAACGTTAAACCAAAAAAATCCATAAGATCAAAACGAACTGTTGAACGGTTGGTAGCGAACTGATTGTAGTATGCTATGCACTCACTGCGAGTTGTGTAACCCACAAAACCTTAGTACTTATCAGTCGACTAAAACTAAATTTTAGTGGAGCCCTAATAGCAGGAAAAAATATTTTTTTATAATTTTTGTTCGAGAGATTTGACCTCAATAAAAAAAACGACTTGATCATTATATTTTGATATTATTTTTTAAAAAAATAAAATTTAATATAATGGCATATGTTTTTAGCATTTAATATTTAGAAATTAGAATGTTTTTTTTAACAAAGTGTTATTTTCTCTATTTTCTTATGTATTATTGTTAGTCTCCTTTTTTTTTTAACCACGATATTTTCAACTATATGTCTATTTGACGGTCTGTGTCTGCCTTACTAAACCTGGCTAACTCAGGAGGCATTAGGGATGGCCAAAAAAATTGTGTTTTAGGATGTTTGAACACGTGACCTTTCCTAACAAGCTCATTTGTCTATTTAAAAGGAGCCGATGAAGAAATAGAGAAGCAAAGCAACAATTTTGTATTTGTTCACACACTAGAGTTGTTCAGGTCCTTATAGAGAATTAAACATGAGAAGTCATCAGCTGGTGCTAGTTCCATGCCCATTCCAGGGCCACATAAACCCTATGCTTCAACTTGCATCCACTCTTCACTCCAAAGGCTTCACCATCACAATCATTCACACCCAATTCAACTCTCCTGATCCCTTCAACCACCCTGATTTCAGTTTCCAGTCTATACCCGATGGCTTATCCGACCGCGAAACATCGTCCGGGGACTACTCGGCCCTCCTCAGGATTGTCAATGTCAATTGCGGAGCACCCTTGGAAGAACGCCTGGTCAGGATGTTCAAAAGGCTCGGCTCGAAAGACGAATTGGCATGTTTGATCTTTGACGAACTGATGTACTTCGCTGAACCTGTGACTCGACGTCTACAAGTTCCTAGTATCATCTTCAGGACTAACAATGCTGCCACTTTTCTTGCTCGTGCTCGAGTCCTCCAATTAATTGCCGAAGACTGCCTTCCTTTACCAGGTACGTACCAAAACCAACGAAATAATAAATTGAGAGTAAATGCATGCACCTAAATTGCTCATCAGATTGAACAAAACTGAACAGATAAATATGCAAACTAAAAGAAATTTTAAGAAAAATGTCAAATTCAAAACTACGGATCAGAATTTTCTTCCATTTGCAATTCCATTATGTGACATCAAAATCTATTATCCATCTTATCAGTTCAAATACTATGCATCAGTTTAGATTCCGTCAACTTTTGACATTTTTTTTGATTAGTAACTTTTGACATCTCTAATAATTAGCCATCAGTAGCTTAATTATGATATACTTAGCTAATAAAATTGGTAGCTTTCATGTTTGTTGATGCTAAATCCAAATTGTGTTTTACTATTTAAGGAGGTTATAGATTTGAGAAATTGCATTACACCAATAAATTTTTCATTATATAATTTATTAAATTTATCAATAGACTATTAATATCTGCATTCTATCACTCAATTTATTGTTAGATTACAATTATTCTTGAAAATATTAATATGGGTGTCATTTTGATATATTTAAATTCACTTGATTGAGGCAGCAAACAATAGTCAAAACATATTGTCACATCAGAAACAACACATATCCAAAAAGACATTTCGTGTCAAATTGTATCACTACCCAAAAAATGGTGAGTTTCAACAGAAAATTATATAACATCTATAAACTTATAGCCTTTAGTACTAGTCATAACTCATAAGCCATCGAGTCTTCTTCAATATTAAAAAAATTTAGAGTTTGATTCTTTGTGGTAGTCAATATATATAAAAATATATATAAATGTTGCCATGATGCATAAAGATCCTCCCACCTGAATTTTCAAATCCCTGTAATGCCTTTCTTCTTCTTCTTCTTCTTCTTCTTCTTCTTCTTCTTTTGCTTATAAAGTGGAGTAACATTTATTGACACAACTTATCATTTTTTTAACAATTTCATTTTTAATTATTGTTTTATTTAGTTCTACGGTAAGGGTATATTAAGTTAGATTATGACATTTCAAGTCTGTTCAGAAAATGACTAGTTCCTGTGGATTTCAGATACGGTGTTACAGGACATGGTTCCGGACCACTATCCTTTAAGATTCAAGGACCTACCAACACCAGGTTTCGGGACCCTGGAAAATTTCTCAATTATAGTAAACAACACTCGCAACATAAGATCAAGTTCAGCAATGATTTGGAACACAACAAGTTTGCTTGAAATGTCACCATTATCACAACTCCAACAACAATCCCACATTCCAATCTTCCCAATTGGTCCAATGCACAAATTTGCTCCTGCCATCTCCAACAGTATCCTGAAAGAAGACACCAGTTGCATTTCATGGCTCAACAAGCAATCTCCAAACTCAGTTATTTATGTAAGCCTGGGAAGTTTAGCCTTCATGAGTGAGCATGATGTAGTGGAAATGGCTTGGGGACTTGCAAATAGCAAGCAAAACTTTTTATGGGTAATTAGGCCTGGATCAATATGTGGGTCAAAATGGACTGAGTCTCTGCCTCAGGATTTTAAAGAAGCTTTGAAAGAGAGAGGTCATATTGTGAAATGGGCACCACAAAAACAGGTTTTAGCCCATTGGGCTGTGGGTGGGTTTTGGACACATTGTGGTTGGAATTCAACAATGGAGAGTATTTGTGAAGGAGTTCCATTGATTTGTAGGCCAGTTTTTGGAGACCAAAGAGTTACTGCAAGGTATGTAAGTGAGGTATGGAAAGTGGGTTTGCAATTGGAGAATGGGTTGGATAGGGATGAGGTTGAGAGGGCAATTAGAAGGCTTATGGATGACAAAGACGGGAAAGAAATAAGGAAGAGAGCTATTCTGTTGAAAGAGAAAATTGAGATTTGTACCAAGAAAGGTGGTTCTTCTTACAATGCTGTTCATGACTTGGTGGAATTGTTGATGTCAATTTAATGACAAATTTTTACGCTCATATAATTGGTTCTGTGCGTTATGAAGTAAAAGGTTCAACTCCTCCAGCTAAATAAAAAACCCGGTACATGCATTATCTCCGAAATAAGAATTCGAAGGTTGAATTTCTAATGTGTAGGTAGTATCAAATGTTGAAAACAAATGCTCAAGTTATTAGAGTTGGCAATGTAATTTTATTTCATTATTTCATTGGTCATATTAGAATGTGCTTGTAAGCTAATATTTTTTGTTATGAAATTCATTATTTTAAATAAATTATATCTGCAACTCTAATTTCTTTTGGTAATAACATCAGTATGACTAATCATTTGCTTCTACATAAATTTGAAGCGTCCTTCAATCAATTCAGAAATTTGATTGTTTTACACACTATTTGAAAACGTCCTTCATGTCGTCATACATAAATTTAATGTTTGGTGCTGGTGTTGAGTTATTTTCTGCACATATGATGCATCAACCCTAGTGGTCCATGCATGCTTAGCCAGATTGTCTGTAAATATTCTTATATTTCAGCTCATACATTCATCATCCAGAATTTTACGTCTTTAACATATTAACTTCAGTAATACATGCGTATATTTTAGTTTTATCCTCAAGGAATTGGTCGAACAGAGTATCACAAGGCCAGGGCCTTCTCAAGGCGAATTGTGGCCCTAAACAATAATATTTTAATAATTTTTAATGATATAAAAAATATTATAAAAGATTGAATTTTTTTGTATATAAATCAATGATTTCTTTAAAAAAATATATTCACGTAAAGAAAACATATTAATTTTAAATTTAAATATTTTTATATTGAATATATAGCGAAATTGATAAAAAATGCATTTGAAAAATGAATTCATATTTTTTTATAAATTTAATCTTGCAATTGTTATTTTTATTTTCATCATTATAAGATCTATGAAAGAGTTTATTTAATGTCAAATACGTACATTACTATGTTGATTTATATGAAACAAAAAATATAAATCCAAAACCATAATAAAAGAGCTAAATCATTCATTAGAAAATTAAAGTAATAACAAAAAAA
>CAODLS010483500.1:0-11470 GCA_948243855.1 Flueggea neowawraea | reverse complement strand
AACAATTCAAATTTGCTCCATCCATCTTACTGGTAGTCTATCATAATATCTCCAAATATTTCTGCCGGATTCATCATCTGCAGCAGTTGAAAGCAAAGTCTTTACCTCATATTCTGAACTAAATCCTTAATTTGTTTCATTACATCATTTGGGAATAAGAAAAAGAATGCAGAACAGAAATTCAAAAGAATACCTCCATCCACGGGTGCGACCTTGTAAGCTCATAGGAAGCAAAACCTCCATTATTGTTCTTTAATGTTATCATCTAATATTGTAATTCAATTACTCTTGAAAAGTTCTTTTGTTCGCTTGCATGTACAAGTATATAGTATACCTGCATGGACAGTATCACATTAACAGCATCATATAGGCGATCTGCCGGTATTGCTTCTCCCACAATCTCTGGAGACACTTGAGATAACAGAATCGCAGCCTGCAAAAGAGTTTTTATTTCATTTACATGTTAACTATACAGCCTATACATGCCTCACTTGGTAAGGACTAGTTCTTATTTATGAAGGTAAGAAACGATGGTTGCCTTTAGAGCTTCAGAAGTAGTGTCAGATACAAGCCAGCCATTATCTTGTGTGGAGAAAGGCCATCCTCCTTTAGAAATGTGGCGATGCCATTGACCAATATCACCGGAGCTGTTGGCCTAATCTTTTATTTTGAATTTAAGAGTTAAATTTTAATGTTATACTCAGCGTAGATAAAGATGGGTTGAAAATATGTTAGAGTCATATTACTTGTGTGTTTTTGATGAAATTATGTGCTTTCTTGAGCGCGGAACCGCATTCGTCAACAAGTTTGGTGGCAAGGAATGCTTGAACAGCAAAAGCAACGTCCCACAACTGAGAACCGTTAGAACCCTGCCATTGGAAATTTTGGCTGTGTAGTAAGAGCTCCAAATTTGGGAATGCAGTTAAGGGGAATGAATGGTCAATTCAACCAAACCTGCATCTTCATTCCATCTTCTGCTATCCATAAATAATCTTTGATTCTAGAGAGGTGGCATCTGAATGCCTCAGAATTTGGATCCTCTACGCAACAGCAAGGCATGTTTAGCACCTTATTAACAGGACCAAGGCAAACATATCGAGTGTTGTGATCTTCGTAGTGGATATGTTGCATTACAACGTTTAGAGCCCTTTGTCTTAGTTTGGAGAAAGGCCATTTGGTAAGAAGTGGCTCAGCAAACTTGTGAAGGCATGACCACTGGATGTCCTGTGCCAGGGGATGTGGATAGTACAGGTTTTCCTACAGTAATTGATTATGAGTTAAATTAAAATAATTAACTGAGAAATTAATCATTGTTTCTGATGGGAAAAATAAGTAAAAACCTTGGCACATGAAAATCTAGCACGGTCCCAATCAATATGGTGATAGAGGGAATGGCATAGAGCTCTCTGCTAAGGGACAAAGCGAGAGCATTGATGGAGCCCACGAATCTTTTCCCATATAGATATGACATTGGCAGATGTACCATTCTACAGTGGCTCCAAAATCTTCCTGCCCCTCTCCAATTTAATTATAATATCTTTCAAGATGAAAATTATTAGAAGAAGAGAATTAACATAGTTAAGGATGACATACCATACCAGGGTGTATGGGGACCAAATAAGGAAGTAACCATATTTCTGGTAGTAATGGATTATTCCCACTCCACTCGTAAACGCCCAGTACCTACATATCATATCATTTTGTTGTTCTCATTATCCTTTATCTGATAATATAACATGAAAATATTCAAAGAGAAATTTGTCTGCTTTGATACGAATTGGATGGACCGCTTTCAATCAATAAAATAATGAAGATGAATGCTAGCTGTATGATAATTAACATTTCAGTTAATTACTCTTTTCAGGGTCGTCATGCATATATTAATGAAAAATACGTGAGGATTACCTTTAATTTTGAGTACCAATCAATTAATTAACTAGTCAATGTCTGGTCCTACATGTAGGTAGGAATAGTTGGATGGATGCTTAGATAAGGAATACAGTAAATATTAAATAGAAAGCTTACTGAAAGCCACATTTTGCCCCATGAGGGAATGCAAACAGCACCGCCGTGACGGAGAATCCAATTTCTAGCTTTCTCCATGCAACCATTGCCGGAGTCCATTTCTTCCCCTAGCAATCTGAGGCTCACACAGGACAGTACCGTGCAAAACATTGTGCTTAATCCCTCTATGTGCAATCCCCACCCTCCATCTTCATTCTGTGCTCCAATCCATTATTCCTCACTCATAAATCATTGTTGTTGTCACTAATTTCAAAATACACACTACGACACATTTATGTACCTGGTGGTTGTAAAGATAACGGCGTATGTCCCATTTATGCTCCTTGGAAAGTATTGTGTTCAGAGCCCCAGTCAAATCCAGTGTGATCACCTGTACAAGTCATTAATTTGAACATAAACTATTTTTCATTAAATTTGAACAAAACTATAAGGGCTTAATACATATGAACCCTAATTTGTAACCAACTGGTAAATAACACCGAAACTCTTTGCAAATGCTCACACGACCATGAACTTGTAAAAAGTGGGTTAACTAAAACTACTTTTGCATTCACATGTTTTCGAGCGCATCTAATAAGATTACCACATAGGAATGAACACTGGTCATTTGGTTCGGAGATTTGGATATCTCTGTAATCTAACCGAAGTTTGGAGATTTTGTTTTTTCTAGAACTAGAACCTAACCAAATTTCCAATATTTCCGAAATTTCAGTTAGGTTCAATTCGAAAATTTTGGTTCGATTGGTTTAGATTCTCAGAAATTTTTTTCAAAAAAAAAATTCAACTTACATGAAAGAACATCAAATCTCTTGTTCGGTAGAGCTTGAGTGAAGGACCTTAAGGTTTACAAAATTTCACTCAACTTAGCTCCAGTTAGGAAATTTTAACTTGGGAAAAATAGAGCCCATTGAAGTGATGCTGGTTCTTCCCTTTTATAACTCATTGCTTCCCTCCTCTTTCTGATATCCTTCGATGTGAGACCAATAGATTAGTAGTCCATTTTGCTTCACTTATCTGCAGCAAGTAAATTAAATTTCCCTTTTATAACTCATTGCTCCCCTCCTCTTTGCTCAAGCTGTTTTTTCTCTTATAGTATTTCCACATTGATTATTTGATTTATGATTTACTCTTTTAGAAAACAGGGAAAACAGTCTGCTCTTTCAACTCTCTGCACTCAACAATCTTCACTACTTTGTTCGAGCAAAACTATGGCGATGCATGTTTTTCAGAGGTAACAACGATTGCGATTCGATGACTAAGAAGTTGAGAGGTGATTACTTCTCCTCTCTGAAGCTCGTTGTCAATGAAAACGTTGATTCCTTTGTCATAGAGGGTAAAATGCAGAGAGCATCTCAAGAAAATGCAGGTTCATGCTAAATGAAGAAGAAGAAGAAACCATTGAAGAAGCAAAAACGTCATCGTTTTTGTGTTTTGATTTTGATTTATTTTATTTTATTTTATTTGTGTGTATTGATTTTTGATCTGAACAAAACTAATTTCTCCTTTTTTGTTTTTGACTTGAAATAAAAATATTATTTTTGTTCTTTATATCATTTTTTTTATTTTAATAAATTATTTTATTAATATTTGTCTTATTGATTAGTCAAATTATTTTAATATTGTAAATATATAAGAGATATGCATTCATAAAATATAGTATACTACTATACTAACAATATTGTGTGTAATATATTTTTTTATAAAAAATAAATTTATAGATTTTTTTAATGATAATGTAAATTTAAATAGAATAATCACATCTAATAAAAAACTATATAATCGATGCATATACTACATTGGTTCACCTATGTACATCTTTGAAGTTTGAACTATGAACTATGAACAAATATATACATCTTTGTACACTTTTGAACTCCTATGAATACCTTTGTATACCTTTAAATATCTATAAACACATTTGTATACTTTTGAACACTTATAAACACATTTGAACACCGTTAAACAGTGAACACCTTTGTACACCTATGAACACATTAAACTCCTATGAGCACTTTTGTACACCTTTTTACACATTTGAACACATTTTTGCACCTTTGAACACCTTTTTACACTTTTGAACACATTTGAGCTTCTATGAACATATTTGAATACTTTGTACACCTATGTAAACCTATAAACACTTTTGAGTTGAACTATATATATATGATTGTTCATACATATATATATTCGATTTTAATTTTGGTTTGGTTCGGACTGGTTCTCGATTCGGTTCTTTGCTTAAAACCCAGACTAGAACAAAAAAAAATGTTCGATTCAGTTCAGAGAAAGTCAAAAGTCAATAGTTCTTTTCAATTTTAGTTTTATTTGGTTCAAATATTCAGTTTGGTTCGGTTTATCTTCAGGATCCGTGTTAAACCCTACTACCAAATGGACAAAATCCAATATGGCATCTAAACCCAAACCCCTTCAAGTGTCGAACCAAAATTGAAACCCCTTCAATTGCCAAACCAAATTGAAGCCTTTCAACTTCACTCCCGCTGTCTAAACCCAACACCACCTCAACCTCCTTTTGTCGCATTCATCACGACCATTCCTCCACCACTTTCAACCTCTAAAATCAAAACTCAATAAACATGTACGTTTCGTTTGGAAGTTTAATGGAATAGGATAAAATATGTTAGTAATTAAAACTTCATATAGGATGGGATGAGATAGGATAGGATATGTTAAAATTATAAAACTTTATTATTTGAGAGTTTTAAAATAGAATAGAATAGATTATCTAAAATGTCAATTAATAAAAGATAAAATAAAAATATTACATAATAATTATACGATTATATCCTCTGATAAAATATACAAAAATAATTGTTATATTTAATTTATAAAAAAATAAATGGCATAATTTAATAAACCAAATATTCTTACAATGATAATAAATTTGAAGATTATTTGTAATAAAACTAAATATTGTTAAGTAAGTAACATCAATATAGACAACCACGACTAAACTTATACAGTAAATAATGATAACCCTAATATACATCTAAACAAGAAAAGGATAAACTTATAAAATAAAAATAAAATAATTTATTTTTTTATCCTCTCTTAATCTACTAATTTAGTGGATTAAGAAAATAAGAGTTTGAGAGAACAAATAATTTTTTTATTCTTTTTTATCCTGTAATAAAAACTCTCAAACAATAAAAGTTTAAAATTTTCATAATCTATTATATGTTATGTTCTCTTAACACTGCATCCAATTGAAGCCTAATCAAAACCCTGATAAAAAAAAAAAAAACATGCCACCGTTTCATGAGTACAAATCCACTTTCTTCTTGTCCATTGTATTATTGAAAGAAAAAACAAAATATTTTTGATTTGTGAATGCTAAAAAACAGAAGTGACAATCCCAATTGAGATCGTTTCACCGTTAGTCACCCAAAAGTCCTAATCTTGTGGTGTCTTGCATTTTCCAAAATAAACCAGATAAAAGAACCCTAGAAATTCTTCCAAATAGATCAGAGAGAGAGAGGAATTGAAATCTGCTTTTATTGAAGGATTCCTTTTCACCCCAAACTTGAAATCCCTAAAATCAAAATTGAAACCCACATGTAAACATAAATGCCCAGATTTCTTTCTTCCACTCTCTCTCTCTCTCTGCACACACAAAGGCCAGTAACTAGAAATCCCCATCTTCTCTTTCTGTTCTCTCAAGCATCGTTCCCTCTCATCTCTTTGTTCTTTTCTTCTTTTTTGTATCTTCTCCTTTGAGAAATTAACTAATGCCGAACAAAAAGATGAGAAGAAGAGGTGAACTACGAAAAGAACAAAAGATGAAGAAGAAGACACGAAATCAAGCTGCGGGTGTCACGAAGCACATATGGTGCTTTTATAATCACGTATTTATTTATATTTGTATGGTTTTGATGGTTAAGATTTATTTAAATTTAATTTAATGATTTAAATATTATTAATATATTAAAAAATTGTATTTATTTAAATAATAATAATATTATTATTTATTTTTTAATGTATTGGTATTTTTTAAATTATTAAATTAAATTTAAATAATTTAAAAATATCTTAACAATTGGAAGCTTTTAAAATACATAACTATAAAAATAGTCGAGTCCCAAATCGATTAATTTGAAATTTCCGGAGTGATGAAAGTGAGTTGGGAATGATCTGTTTTTATCAATTAGAATGGCCTGAGTGAGTTAAGTCTCGGAGTGGGGGTTTGGGTTAGTCATGAGTAAAATGAGTGGTTTTGAACAAAAGAGCGAGATATTTTGTGGTTTGGGTGGGCAAATGATTTAGTTTTGTGGTTTAGGTTGTTGGAGTTAAAGACATATTAATTGTACTCTAAATATAATAAGGAAAATTAATTTTCGAGTCTTTCAGATTGGCCCTAATTAATAGGTCAGTCTACGAGTTTAAAGCGAAAGTATCCTTGAGGTCGAAAATCGGGATACATTTAATTCCTTCTATTTGTGGTATGTCATTGATCTGTTAGAAAGTTGCTAACGTGTCGGCCGATTCGCTTTAAATAAAATTTTAAAGACAAAAATACCCCTGAATCTATTTTATCAGGCCATGAGCTTGTATTCTTGGTGTACTTCACCAAAAAACCAAAAAAAAATTGCAGCAACTAAGATTCAATGTTTGCACTCTCATATATTTTTTAGTTGCAAACAAGAAATTGAACCCAATACTTGCCTCCGTCAGTTGGACTCAAACTCCTAAATCAAAAACCCAGGTAAAGAACTTTTGTTCTTCTGATCGATCTTGCCTATTCGAAACGTTCTTCTCTCTCATGTTTTCGAACCCACTCGACTCGATCACGATAAATGCGGTTGGTTTTGCATGATTACGAGTATGGTCTTTGAAGCTTTCTGAACTTAACCTTTTAGAGAGAGAATGGGTCAAGAGGTAGTGTTTGGTGAATGGTGAAGGAAGAAGAGATGGCTCTTTAGGCTGGAAGGATTGATTTTTCTTTTCTCTCTCTCTTTAAAAAAAATATAGAAGCAAGAAGTCCTTTGCTTTGCTCGTCTTGGCTTGCTCTTATTGGAGGCTTTTGAGCCTTATTGACAACAATGAATCTTGTAGTTGATCGGTTTTGATGAGGAATCTTGTAGAGGTTGTGAGTTGTAGAGGTCTAGTTCTTCAGGTTTGATGAGAGAGAAATAGAGAGAGCCATCAGGTTTTGAGAGGTAGAGAGAACATTTATTTAGAATGACTGTGAGTTTCGACTTAGTATGGTAAAGTTCCATTTTCGTCAACTTCGTCAGTTAAAAACACGCATGAATGACTAACTTGCTTTCATAGAAAAATATGAGGATTGATATTAAAATTAGGCAAACTTGAGGGATCCAAAATTAATTTCCCATATAATAAAGAAGAGGAGGACTACGCTTAGTCAAAAGTAAGTTTTTCTTCACCTTTTGGGTTTATTGGATTTAAAAGGTTAAATTCAAAAGCAATAGATGATGACGATGAATTGTAAGAATATCTTTAATATTTTTTTTAAATTGATAATTTTTTTTATTATAAAAATTTAATTATTGAAATTTAACTCCAACTCACTTTTTATATTATTTTTTATCTTAAAAAATATAGTAGAGAGTGAATTTCACTAGCTAAAATATATAGTCCAAATGATTAGATATTTTATATGTCATTAATGAAATTCATATACTTTATTTTCTCTTTCTTCACTCTTTTTTAAATATTCATTTATCTCCTCCAATTACTATTTATCTCTTCTAATTTTATTTGTCATTATATGAGTTTACGTAGTTAAGTGAAAGAGTACTCTTTATACTCTTTTTCCACTTATTATATTTAAAAATTATTAATTATATTTTTTATTTATACATTAACTATAAAAACATCATTGTAAATGCTTTAAGTTGACTCTTAGAATAAGTTGAGCCCCTCCCAATAACAAATGCAAAGATAAGATTGTTATGTTTCAAACCAATAACAAGAGGACAAACATATTGCGAGTGGCTGGCACTGGTGGTGTCGTCCCCCAACTTGCACCCCTGAGGTCCAGGGTTTGAAGCGGCATTCAAATGGGTAGGATGTTGGGTTCATGTCTCCATGAGAAACAGTAACAAAAAAAAATAAGAGGACAAACATTATGTTGCTACCTCTCCATAGAGTTTCGTCCGATAAAATTATATCACCTAAAGATTGTTCAGGAGACCACATAGGAGAATATTATATAGTTAATAAATAATTATACCATCAAATTTCTTCTTTTTTTTTTTCTTTTTTGAATGGATCAAATTTCTTTTTCTTATTATTAATATAACTATTTTTGTTATAAATAGTCCTTTGTATACGTGTGTTGCTAAGTTATTAAAATTTTTTATTTATATTTAATTATTTTTTAATATAAATATATATTTTTAAATTTTTGTAGTCAATTTTTGAAAAAAAATTAAAATTATGTAATGAAAAACTTAATCGAATGTACTTAATTTTTTGGTAAGTCAAATATGTTTTTTAATATTGTGAATGTTCATAGTAAAAGAGATATACTACACAATAAAAATATTCAAATAATAGCTTTAATTATTTTTAATTAATTATCCTTTGTTGATAAGAATTGCAATACCATGTCATCCAACAATTATAGTAATTTGAATTGAAAGTAGAGATAAAGGTGAAAATATTTGAACACTGTGCCATAATTAAAAAAACTTCATGCTTAATTTATTTAAAATTAAAATATTTTTTAGTGAAACAATATATGTTAAATTATCCCTACTATCTAAATAAATTTACATTCAATTATCCTTTTTTTTTGTTTAAATCTATTGAAAAATAAAAGTTTTTCTTTAATTAATAATTATCTAATAATTATAGTAATTTAGAATTAAAAAGGTGGATAAAAATGTAAAAAAAAAAAATTCTCCACATTCTAACATATATAAGTGTTATGATTACCATAATTAGCGTTAAGAAAGACTAAAAAATAACGTGCATATTGAGAAAATGGTCGCGGACATTTAAGAATGAAGAGAGTAATTACCAAACCAGGTATCAAAAACAAAGGGCCATCGCCGTCACCAGGCCAGAATCCGTCCTCAGCCTGAGGAGTTGTATAATATCTCAAAGCTCTTCTCAATGTGGTAGCCACCACTTCCTCCCTAATTTCTTCTTCTCTGTCCACTTTAATCACTCCTAACTTCATTTCGCATGGATTCTCCTTGGCCATCTTTTTTTTTCCCAAACATATATAAACAAAGTGGTCAGGGCAACAAACAAAATAAGGTGAAGAAAAAATTACTAACTTCAATTCTCATCTTTCGGATATGTTCCACATGATGGTTTATATATATATATATATATATATATATATATATAGAGAGAGAGAGAGAGAGAGAGAGAGAGAGAGAGAAGTGTAGAACAAACTTTAATTCCGTTCATGGCCTTCGTTTATCAGGAGTAGCAGGGGGGAAAATTGGATGAGAAGTAACCTCTTATCTAATCAGGACGAAAGTCTCTGCCAAAATTCATAAGAACTAGCTACTACTCACCTGAAGTCTCATTAGGAGATCAGAACTATGTTTCACTTGAAGCCTATTCTTGGTAAACTCGTTTCGAACATTTTCAACCTGAGCTCTCTCTTCAGGTGTTCCAAGATTGGATCAAACTCCCAGAACTGTCTACCAACATGATTGTTTACGCTTTTAAGCCATGCCTCATTGCCTTCTGAGACCTTCGGCCTCCACATTTTTATTTATTTACCTTCAGAATTGCAAAATGATAATAATCCTCTGTCATGTATGTATAATCTATAGAAAAAAAAATGAAAAAAAAGTGTGGCTTAATAAATTATTGCAAGTCTAAAAGATAATCTATAGAAAAAGTAGCTAAATAATCCATAGAAATATATAGAAATTGTAACAGATATTCTTATAATACACTGTAACAGAGAATATATTATAAACTTTTATAATGAAGAATAAAATGAAAAGTAGTAAGTCTAACAGATAATCTCTAGGAAAAAAAATGGGTTAATTATACCAATGGTCACAAAAGTTTATGTGTTACTCAGTTTTGGTCACAAAAGAAAAAAATATTACACAGTGGTCACTATTGTTTTTTTTTTTGCTTCAAAAAGGTTACTTTGGCCCGAAAACTTGCGGACGGGACAAACAGGACACATGCGGGTCATTAGATCGGTCAGTTAGTAGTCACTATATTTTTGCTTCAAAAATGTCACTTTGGCAAAAAAACTTGACAGGCTGGACACATGTGGGTTGTTAGATAGGTCAATCAGGTCAGATCAAACATTTCATTAATTGTCACGTCGATAAGAAACGTATCCATGAGAATAGAGGTGACACTCTTAAGTGACACTTTATGTCTAGTCCGTCGAATTTTCGGGTCAAAGTGACATTCTTGAAACAAAAAGAAAACAATAGTGACCACTGTGTAACATTTTTTTTCTTTTGTGAGCAAACGTAAGCAAAATGAAATTTTTTGTGACCATTTGTATAATTAACCCAAAAAAAACGCATACGTACAGCTAAAATGTGATCATTATTGCAAACGAACGAGTGATTGATTTCTAATACTTCGGAAACCAGAATAAGGAAAGTACATGTAGTTCCGGGTATGAAATATGAAAAGCGTATGCCTCTCTTTTTTTCTTGGATATATAGTTTACGAAGCTTTGGAAGCTATATATGCAAAGGCAGCTGAAGTGATATATGCCTGGCTTAATATTTAGAGGAAGGTGTATGCGATGAAGATGATGGTATTAGTATATATAGGAGAGGACAGAACGAAGTTAATTGGCGGGGTCATTGACAACAGCTTTGAACACTCGTGTTCGACACATAGAAATAATAAAATTAATTACAGATTGACAAATTACATAATAAAAAAATAAAAAATTGACACTTTTTTTAAATTATAACATATTGAATATAAATGAATCTAGTTATCGGTTTAACAGATAAAATAATATAAATTAGTAGGTTCAAATTATCTGTTTCGATTCCAGCGGAGACGCAATCCAACCAGCAGCAGAAGACATCGAGCTCAGGATCGGTTCTATGTTGGTCTCGCGAGCAAACCACGGTCGGGTTGCGACGAGAGTGCTCGTCTGTTTTGCAACCTAAATGCCTTGCGCATCGGGACAGTCGACGAACAAATGACGAGTGGAGAGAGGAGAGATGGAGCATGGAGAAAGAAAGACTCTTTCTTTTCCTTCCCTCCCTCTCTCACGTTTTGGTGGGATTCAAAATTGAAAGAATGAAAAAATAATTCTTTCTTCACTTATTTATAAGTGATAAATGAGCCTAATGGGCTTGGCCATGGTCTTATGAGCCCATCTCAACTGAGCTCGCCAAATGGATTGGGTCCACGGTCCCGGTTCACACCTTGACCTACCGAGTTTGGTTTACCCGTCATGGGCAGACTGCTTTTTCCAACATAATATATAATATAATGTATCAATATC
>CAODLS010483421.1:0-14174 GCA_948243855.1 Flueggea neowawraea | reverse complement strand
AAATCATGGTGGCTTCTGCAAATTGATGGAAACAACGAAAGGAAGAAGAAAATAATCAAAAATATTATCATGCATTTCAAAGTTATGATCATTAATTAATGAACAGCTCATCCATGTCAAGTTCAAAATATAAAAATATATTTTTTACAAACAATATTGAATTCTCTGGCATGTCAAATTTGGACTATAACCCATTAAGATCGTATAGTTATATAACTAACTGAAGACAAATGTAGAGAAAAAAGATCTTAGTGATATAACTACCTGTTTTGGAGCCTCCAGTTAAGAGAGTGAAGACAAATGTGTTGGATGAAGAAAGACCAAAGTTAAGGGCTCACTTATGTAGGCAGCGAAGAGAGAGCAGGTGACTTGAAGTATAAAATTCTATTGATTAAAGCTGAAATGCAATGAGTGCTTTGTGTCACGGGCTTAGAGTTTTAGCGCAGGGACTTCACCCGTGCGGCACCCCGGGACTCGCGCATCCCCGAGGTTCAGCCTTTCTCTTCTCCGATGCTTACTGGTTTCGCCCTCCCACGGGCTCATCAAGGGAGCGGGGACAACTCCCGACCAGTGTGGTGCCTAGATGGCACGCAGATCCGTCATAGTTAAGTCTCAGACTAACGACAAGCTCCCCAAACTCAATTGGGCCGGCATGCCTAACTCAAGACAGACGCAACACCTACGACACGTACTCACATCTTTCGCTGTCCTGCTACTGAGGTTTTCATCCACAACAAGCATCTCGCACATCCTGCGTTGTCACGAAAGTTGGATCGTGACAGCGTGCGTGGCTCAGCCCTTGCTCTGACCACCAAATTTTTCACGATGTTTGTGTAGAATTAATTTTAGAACTTTCTAAATTTTCTGAAATATTTTTCATAATGTTTTCGAGTTCCATAAATATTTTTGATGAATTTTTGGATAATAAATTATTTGAAAATTGTATAAATTTGTGTTTTTTGCCAAATAAAATTTCTAAAACCTACTTTGAAAATTATAGTTTTCAAACATGAAATTATGGTTCTCATTTAGTAAATTGAGATAAGTTTTTCAATCACAGTTAATACATGTGATTGTATTGCCTAGTTTATTTGTAATACGTTGCAAGGTTTGAGATGATTGAGCATTCATCGAGATCAAATTTTGAATGGGATAAAGTCATAATTCACCAAAATGAAAGAAAAAATGAGATTTTCGCTAAAATCCCGAATTTCGATAATAGTGTTGTGGATTTGTTCAACACATCATAAAAATGCACAATGCTAAGTGTGTTAGGGATGGTGGTCTTAAGGAATTAAAAGGCATGAGTTGCATGTAATGATGAAGATAGATTCACTTCATTTATAAAATCGAGTTGGTCGATCAAACTATAATTCTGTGGAGACATGATTGGAGCAATACCTTCATGAAACTCCTATAGAATTTAAATGAGAAGGGACTTGAGAAAGATATGTTCTATTTGTCTCATTACCTCAAGAAAATATGACAATGTGTGATGTTTATTCTTCACATGGTCGTTTATGTGTTGAAATTCCCTATGAGCTAAGGTAATTAACTCAGGAATCCACTCCAGTATATTAGATAGGCTTCCAATATGTGTATCGTTGGTCATAGTTATCTAGCGTTACCTCTTTGTAGGGTAAATTTCCCTTTGTTAACTAAGTTTTGACAAAGTAGTTGATTGTTTGGGTTATATGTTGGTCTAATAAATAATGTGTTATATTTATTATTTTAGAATTTAATCTTACTTATTTGCTACAATATTATTTGTTAATTTATTGCATAGTTATTAGGATGTGTGACTTAATAATTATGATAACCAACATGAGTTACACATAGTCATGATGACTTTAGAATGAACCAAACAATCTTGAAAAATTTTGCTATCCATAAATTCACCCTAACTTAGTTAATTATTATGTGGAGATTGTAACATAAGCTACTATTTATTACTCGATTCGAAGCTTAATAAGAGACTTAGTTAGATTAATTTAGTGGATAGCAAATTAAGTGTATTGATGTATTTCCTTATTTACATGCAACTATATATATTTGTGTGTTTTATTATTGTCTTTGTTGTGCAATAATTAAAACAGCTTCCAAAGTCGATTGATGCCTAAGCTAGACAAAGACATTAAGCTTGTGTGACAACAATCGCAAATTCTGGAATATGTGTTCCAATGTATGCGAAAAGAGATAGGAGCTCTTGACACCTTGAAGTTTGGTCATAACCAAATTCGAGAAGGTAAAAAATACTCATCATAATTTCGGCTTGAGAAATCTATGTGACAAGGAATATAAGGATCCCATTCGTAGTATCATTTTTGTTTAGTATAATGAATGATGTAATCACAACGTGTTTGCGCAAGTATCAAATATAATGGATTTTTAGATCGTAGTCTTGGAATACTGAAATTGATACTTACTTAAATCGTTTTGATCTAAAATCTTAGGGCCTATACGATCTATAGGCTTAGTACCATTAGTCATTGATTGACTATGGTGCACAAGGTTCAAAGTTGTTATCGATTCCTGGTCAAGTAATTAGGAGCATATTGAATTGTACCTAACCTATGTTTATCTCATGTGTAAGAACGTGAAGGTTTTCACAATGTGATTTGTTAACTTTTTGATACCACTTAGTAGTGATTAGTTCAATACAAAGAGGCTTATGGAAATGTCTAATCGTATTGGATATGCTTCCAAAGGAGACTGTAGACACTTCCAAGACGAGTACAAGGAATGAACTTAAGAACTTAAAGTTTCTTAAGAATTAAAAGACTAGATAGAAATTGCGTGAAGCCCTAGAACATGAACAATGCAAACATTTTATTAAGCAAAACATTTTGGCTTCCAAAGGATTGCACTTTTGAGGACACACTACTGAAACTCATCAAGTGAAGTGTATATTTTGTTCTATGTTCTCAATCTAAACTTTATCTTATGTGGATGGTTAGTTCAAGCGTATGGACTCACTAATGAAGGATTGTAGAGCCTTCATCGATTTCCAACAAGTTCTAAAATGAACTATATTGATATTTAGGAAAGTTCTAAAACGTGGGAGCAATTAGAATCTGGCATTTGCAAAATCAGTCTTATGCAATGGCTAAAGAATACTCCTGTGTTAGTTTCTATTGTCAATTTATTGAATCTGACTTCAATATGTCTTTCAAATGATAACAATGTTGTTATGATCATGTTTGAGTATGGACTATTAAATTTTTTCGATGGTTTCATAGTTATGGATTAGATTCCTAACTACTTGAGACAACCTAGTTTTTTGTCTTTTGCCACTTCATGTGATATTGAGTGATAATCTAAAGTCATTGCACGTGACTCGAACCATATTAACTGAATTCGAATAGTTTGATCACCTAAGGTGAGAGCGTTAGGAAACTTACGCAAAATTAAGTTACTTATCTACGTGCAGTACTGAAGATGAAATACTACTCACAAAACCAATCATTGCGGTCTATATTTGGCTTTAGTAGTCAAATATTGAACGTGAGGGCTAGGCATTGGGCCTATATTTTCATCACTTTGCATATGATTATCGTAGGCATAGTCATTTTCCTTTGGATTTCTCTTAAATGAGGAGTATTTGATTACTTCCTATAACTTGTACAACAAATTTAGAGTCGATCAAAGACTTGAGGACCGACCAACCCCATAAATATCTTTGATTGAAATTCAAGTATAATGTGATAAAAATGAGAAATGAATATGAGTTGTAACTCGCAAATCTATACAAAAAATTGTAGTGCGGAGGAAGAGATGGTATTCACAGTATGGTTAGATGCAAGATGGCTAAAGCCATTATGTTCTTGACCATGCACCCTCTAATGAATGTCATTTATACTAATCTTATGGATTGTGGATTTTTCATAAGTTTGACATAAACCACTCAATATCATGAAATGTGTAGCCTAACACGTGATCATTGAGGGATATAAGACGATCATGCGCTAGGCCCACCCACTGAGGTATTGTCTACTCTAGGTTCTTGGCCCTCCTCACAGTTTTATCCTTGAAAAGACACCTCAGTAGTTTGACAACCTCAGATGCTTATAAGTGATCCTTAGCATTGTAATCCCAATATGGCAATCCAAGAAAGAGGGGATTAATTATATTTCTTACTAAAAGTTAAACCCTTTTTGAATATTTTACAAATCAAAATAGTAGTTCAATCCAAAACACAACTACACAATACTGAAATAAAAGAGAGTAAGGGATAGAAAATCAAAGCCCAAATTTATAGTGGTTCGGTTCTCGTTGACCTACGTCAACTCCTCTAACTCTCTAGAGAGTTTTCAATCCACTAATCACTTCCTCACTTGCGGTGGAGGGAAACTGTTACACCACTTATTATACAGGTTCATAAGCAACCTTTACACACTTGTTTTCAGGCCGAAATAAGAAAACCAACACTAGTTTTCTTAGGTTCACTATTAACCACTCTTGTTTTTCGAAGGATCAATAAGCAAACCTATACTACCCTTAAGCTTTAGCATCAAAGCTTGATTACAAGTGAATTCCCAGATTAAAAACAATATTCTCACACCAACTTAGTAATCAAATCACAAATCAATAGTACAGTTGGAATGCAATAACACAAGATCACAAAGAGAGAGAAAATCAAGAATCAAAATGACAAAACTTGGGCCTTATCTCAATGATGTTTATATTTACTTCTAGACTGGGCACGTCTATTTATAGGGGTTCTCTCAAAAGTAGCCATTGTAAATCCTAATGTAGCCATTGTGAGAGAATTGCAAAATACTGAAATTACTAACGTCAGCCCTTGCTACGTGCGTAGTCCATTATTTCATTAGAGTAGTACGTGCAGTGTTCTCCTTCTGCGTGCATTGTATATGTTCCAGTAGCCATTGCTTGACACCAGGTAGCTACTATGAGCATTGATCCTTCTTTTGTGTGCATTGCTTTTCTGTTCTGTGCGAGTTACCCAATGTTCTACGTGTCTTGACGTATTTCCAAGATCACACATTTGATTCTCCACATGACTATGTCAGAGAATATTCAAATTTAAATTCCCGATTAGCGTCTTAAATTTGTCAGTATTCTAGAACCCGTCTACATGCTTAGTATGCAATGCTATTTGTGTAGCATAATCTCCTCAAAGATGTCACCTTTACCCTTCTACACACTTTCCACTTTTGTAAAACGTGACTAAGACTTTTCTCGTGAGTCCTCTTCAGTTTGCATCATGATCCCATCTACGCTTATAGTATCTTCTTCAACGTGCATAGTATGATGCAGCCTTCAAACTAGTAGCTTTCTCTTCTTTACTACATGCATTGGACTACGTTCTAAGCACATAGTATAACTCTAGACCATTCTGTCTACTGATACAATATGTCTACACGCATTGCACTACCTTCTACGCGTATTGCACTGCCTTCTATGCGCATAGTACCCATTCCACGTGCATTGTATGCTCTTCTACGTGCATACTGTCAATTTTAGAGAACTCAAAATGCCTCTAATATGATCAACGTGCATAGATAATGGTTTAAGGCGCTTAGATCATCCTTCAAATAACTCAAACAATCGGGAATTTGAACGATGCCTCAAAACCTGCAAGTACAAAGTAGGATGAGGTTGGGTTGCTCTCAGGGTAAATCTCCGACGCTCAAGTCAGTAATGATTTTAACAGAGTATTAATGTGAATAGTAAATAATACGTACCTTGACAAATTGTCCTCCATATCTATTTATAGAGTGACAGTTAGTGGGTAAGTGTTAACATCTTGTAACATTCCTTATTGAAGACGGTTTGTAGCACTTTTTGTTACAACTTAGAATTAAATATATTTATTGGGTTTTCACCCATATCTCATTATAAATAAATAATGAGAATGCAAATATGGATATGGAAGGATACTAATGTTATGAATAAATTTTTTAAAATAGCTTATATATGAAATATAAAATCTTTGCATATAATTTGGAGATACAAATTTGATTATAGAATTTTGGCTGGTTAGTATGTAGCTATGGATCTTAATATATGAGAAGCCTAGATTAGAGTAAAGAAATTAGGTAAAAATCATCCGTCTCGAATGGTTGAACCTCCTCCTATTTATAGGAGTTCACTGTAATTTTGTAATTTTTGAACAATGGTACAATGTCTACTATAGTAGCTTACAATGACCCCTTTTTTATGGCTACAATAATGTACCTCATCCCTTTTTTTACAGTTACAATAATGTCTACAATATTTTATCAAGAATTTTTATCGTCAACAGTGACTGATTGATTGCTACAATGACTGCTATAGAGTGACTTTTCTTACTGCTACAGTGAACGATTGAGTGAGTATACATATACACGAACGGTTAATATTTATTTGTGTATGAATACTTTGAATTAATCCATTTTATGTACGTTTTTAATAATTTTCTTCTATCTTGTATGAGGGGCAAACAAATTGAATAGTCTCGCATACGTTATACAATTGTTTTGATATTAACACAAATGTACTAAAATGTGTAAGTAAAAAATTCGGCAAATTTAGACATAAAAATAAAAACAATGAAATAATAACGTAATGAGAAAATTTACAGTCTTACTTGTGATCAAATGTAACTGCATTTGTATATAGAATGTTTTCCTCTTTCCTTAATATCGTATTACCTCTAGCTAATCCGGCGAAAACACTTGAGTTGTGGAGTTTTCCTGTCTTCTGGCAATTCATTGTTTGTAGATTGCTTAATAAAATACATTTATCAGAAAAAAAATGTAATGAAAATTTCACAATACTAATGTGAGGCAAGTGAACATGCGCAATTCCATGTACATATTCCATCCATAATTAATCCCATAGAATTGAAATGCGCAATTCTTTTTTCTTTGGCAAAATTTATCCGATTCATTGTTTAAGAATTATTTTTCATGTATATTGCGGCTTCTGGTTTCTTAATCCTACGTCACAAGCATGGTTCAATTTTCGTTCCCATGATCAGTATCGTTCAGTACAACCAGCAGTGAAGTATTGTTCCTTCCACTACTTGAGGACAAATTTTTATTAGGTTAATTTATTTAAAACTATTTTTTAGATAACGATGTCCTACCCCACAGTCTTCAAGCTGAGTAGCTATCTAGTCATTAGATACCTTTTTTCCCTGGTTAAGCATTTGTTTGGAAGTTTTGAAAGAAAAGGCAGGAGAAAGAAAATAAAGATGGAGACAACGTGGGATATTAGAATTCTTGGGATTGTTTAGATGATAAATTTATTTATTATTTTCTGAAAAAATAAAAAAATAGAGATTGAAAAATAAAAAAATTGTTTGAAAAACATTTTGATTAGTAAATATATTTTCTAAATATTTTTAATTTTTGAAATAAAAACAAAACAAAAATTAAAATTAAAAAAATATTTTTTAAACTAAATATAACTCTTACATCTTTAATGAAATTAAATATTTGCTTGTTTTAACTTTTTAAAAAGTCATTTTTTAAAAAGTCATTTTTCAAAGAGTTATATATAATTATTTTTGGTTACTATTTTAAAAACTTAAAAATTGTAATTTATTGTGTTTGGTTAAAAATTATATTTTTTAGAAAGTTAGTTGAAAAAAATAATAATACCTTTATTATTATTTAATTTAAATTAATCATACAAAAAAAAACTAAAAAAATATATTTATTTTTATTACATAAAATATATCTCCCATAAAAAATAAAAGTACAGTCAATATTTTATACAATTTATAATGAAGACTAATCTTTTAAAAATTTGACTAAAATCAAATTATTTAATTAAATACCAATATTTTATATATAATATATTTTGAAAATATTAAAAAATATAATTTTTTTGTAATATCTATAATAATTGATCTATATAAAATAATCAAAATTTTATTTATAAAATAATTTATAAATTTTAGAAATAAATAAAAATTTGTAAGTAAATAGTTTGAGGATATATTTGTAAATTTGCATTGTTGACATTAAGAAAGTTGGACTTTCTGACTCTCGCTCAGGAAATTATTTTTTAAGATCAAGAGAAAGTAAAGCAATTGATTTCTCAAAAAATTCAACTTCTTTTATTCAACTAATGAAAGAAAGTTTTTAAACTTTCTGAGAAGTTATACTTCTCCCACCAACTCACCTCTATCCAAACAAATCTCGAGTGTTTATATTAAATTAGCAACAAGAAATTACTATATAGATTTGGAAGCGTAACTAAATGTATAGTTTATCTGATTGGATTACATTTACGATGCTTGATCTTCTGAATTAATTTGTGGGAAATTTTTTGCCTTCCTTGTTTTTCTTCTTTTCTAATTATATAGGACGTTAATATAAATATTCTCCGTAAAATATGGAGACCATATACTTGATACCTTCGACTCATTTATTCTTGATTTTATTAGACCACTTTAGACCAAATCTCATTGCATAGCACACAGACTTAGCTATGATGCTTTTATAATTATTTACTTGTATATTTTTAACAATTAAGATCTTTTTAAATTATTTAAATTTAATTTAATAGTTTAAATTATGTCAATATAATAAAATATTAATAATAAATAATACAATTTGAGTCATTAAATTAAATTTAAATAATTTAAATAAATTTTAACTATTAAAAATATACAAATACATAAGGCAATTTTATTACTGATATACAAAATAGTCTAAATTTGCCTTTAGACGGCCCATGGGGATATGCATGTCTTAGAAGAAGCACCCACTGAGGTCGTTCTGCTGCTGAATGGAGACATCAGCAACAACGACAATATGAGGTATGGGAATTCCCAAATTTGCACTGGTCTTCGGGTTTGGCATGATCAGGCTACTCTCTATGTTTTGTGTTTTGATTTTAATATTATTGCTGTTTTTTTATACTAAAATCTCTGTAGTCTGTTATAGTTCTTTATTTATAACTACGATATTTGTTCAATACTAATAAAAAATTTTAATAAAATTTAAGGAGGTACTACCATTTTTTATTAAAAAAATAATCGACTAAAATATTCGGCATTCTCCAACTTGAACTACATATAAATATATAAACTTAACTCCTTATAGTTGCATATCTAGGCATAAACATAAGAGGTTAAAATTGCTATCTTTACCAAAAAGCCAAAAGGTCATTACCTATTTGGTTCATTAATCATAGGGAAAGTTAGAAATTCATCCTTAAGGTTAAGTGTAATCCTGAACTGAGTCCCTGTAGTTTAGAAAGGTTCTGTTAGGTACTTGACTTCTGTACTCTTGGTCAAATTTAATGTGCCAAGTCATCAAACATGACGTGGTATATTGGATCTACTGATATAACAAAATAATAAAAAAATCCTTTGAGACAAAACCCAAATCATGCACCCTCTACAGATCTCTCTCATTTATCTCACATAAAGCTTGCAACGTTCCTTTCTTTAGTCATCAATACTAGTCTAAAAATACAGAATAAAAAACCTAGATATTCTCTCACCACTATTCTTTCACCGCCACAACTAGTCCCAACCACCTCCAAGCCCCCCGTCGTTGTCACTTTCTCAAATATGCATAAAACATCTATTCTGAATTAGTCATAACTTATCAACATTGTTTTCAGAGTGTGAACATCTCCTCATAGAACTCTTCTTCTGGCTTCTACCCATAAAACCACCACTATCTACAAAGTAAAATCTAGACAAACCCAACAAATATAACCACAAATATCGTGATGAGATAGGATGAGAGACGAGAGAGGAGAGGGTGATTTCAGTAATGAGACAAGGGTATCAGAGTCAATTCGAATTTTTTGTTATTTACAACTTACGAAATCAATTCTTAAGGATTTTAAAAAGTAGGCATTCAGGGGAGATTATATTAAGCCCTAGGGACTTACGACTAATTTCTCTATGATCATATAATCATATAGAGTCAAAGACATACAAGTTTGCGATTACATCTCAGGGAATTATGGGCAATTTCTTATATTTAAACGATGATAGGCATCATGTATCTTTATAACTTCTGAATTTTTCAATTCTCGACAAATTTATATATTATTCTAGTATTAATGCTTTTAAATTAAATAAGCTGAATAAAATAAAGCCGACCAACTTTTATTCAATTTGAATTCGTTAGAATTGTGAATGCCCCTACTCTTCGAATTATTTATATCGATAAAAAGTTAAATGTTTGTATATAATTATAAAACTAGTGAAAAGAACACAAGAGAATTGGATAAAGCCTCACATCGATAGAATACCGTGCGTCTTCTTCTCTAGGATTGGAGGGTGGCAATACGTGGTGCTATTGTTTTTGACAAACGAATATAAAAGCAAAAAAAAAAATGTCCATCACACACAGCATAACCTATGCAAAGTGTAGTTTTTTTCCACACAAAATTACTAAACAAAGCCCACTACAATCAACTAACTCCATTTCTCTCTCTATGTCACTTTCTCAATGATTGATGAAGCTTTAGAAAATTACTGGTATCTGCTTACTCAACTCTTTTCCAGTTTCCACACGGAGATGGAGGCATTTCTGCTGCAAAATTGGACTAAATACCAGGGAGAAATGGTGGTGTCATATTAGTGCTTGATTTATTTTATTAATGTTTTACATATTCAAAGGTATTTAACATCCTAGAGAACATAACCTATAGTTTTGTTTTACCAGTAATTTGGGCCATTATGAAGCCGAAGCCTAACCCTAATTCTTAGAAATACCTTCGGAAACATCCAAAATGCACCACTATTCACTATAGGTGACACGACAGCCACTGTGGACTAAAGGAGAAAGGAGAGAGGACTACAGGGGACATCTTTCCGGCCAAAATGGCTTCATGCTAGGGAGTTTTCTAGGGAAAGTAAAGAGTTCCATATATTTTCCATGAGAGTTTATTTTTTATTGATAAATCATTTATTTACTCTTAGTAAAAATTAAATTTTTGACTATTTTAACGTTGAAGTTTACTCCAATACCAATGAGCTACAAACCAAATGATTGCATGATAGTTTGTTATATTAATTCATTAAATTGTAGTACTTAAAAATTAACTTTATGTTATTTATATTCTTTCTAAACATTTATAATCGATGAATTAGTTTCGTTTCTGCTTAAGTTAGAATTCTGCCATTGGTGAAACAAACCCTAATGTTTTTTTTCTTTTTTCAATTAAACCAAGTCTATTTTTTTTCTTTTTTTTTATCAATAAACCAAATCTGGTTTAAATAGGAAAATAACAACAAAATCTTGACTTCTAGATTTTGAATTACTTTTGTCTAAGGATTCACTTGCTAGATGCCATTGTCCATTGGTAAGTCGTTTTAGAGAAAGTTACATGCTTGTCATGATGTTGGTTTGCCAGGAAGAAGTAGCTTTTATTTCACGGCGACATTAATGAAAAGAGATTGAGCTTAATTAAGAAGCCTCAAGAGTTAAGCTGATCAAGCTTGATACTGAACGTAGTTAATTACTTGCATTGTAATTCTTTCATGTGAGCACTTAATTTCATATATCAGGTAGTTAATTATTTTATTTAATGAACGGTTAAAGGACAGGGTTCAAATCAACGACCATTAACGGATGATACATAAGCATGCCAAATCCAAATTATTTTTACACAACTCGAAAATGAGCTATAATTCAGACTAAAGAATGTCGTTGTCTAAGTTCAACAATAATCTTGAGAACTTTAAAGTTCAATGCATCTCTTGAATCCTGTAAAATAAAAGAGAATTAGAGGTTAAAGACTCATCCCTCTAGACCACTCTGACATTCAAATCAATATAATGTAGTGCTTTGACGGTTTTTATGGATTTTTTAGGCCTAACACCAGATATGTAATCAGGAAGCAAGTACACTTTTTTTTTTTGTAATTTGACCACCATAATTTTTTCCCAGTCATTATTGTTGGAATTTAAACTTAGAAATATGACTACGGAGCTGCAGCAGGACAAACTTGCAAATGAAATTGCTAAATTTATTCATTAGTCAACAGCTCTTATTAATTAAAGGAAAATTCTGAATACAATCGCCTAAATAATCTAACTTAACATTTTCTTCATAATTGCCTCTAAAAAATTTATAAACTATGACTAAACTTTCAACAGTCAATTGGTCCATGTTAGAAATAGTTAGAGATAAATATTGTATTCATATATCATTCATGATATGATCGATATTTATCAAACTAAAAATATTAAGAGAGTTTTATCTTTATTTATATCAGTCTATAAATATAGTTCTTTTTAATGTAATTGTTGCGTGAGTTGAGATAGATGAATAGATAAAATCCTGCCCTCGTAGGAACATACACTTTTATTGAACTACGTCATAATTTTTTTTGTATTCTTTTTTTCTTTCTCTATTTTATTATTTGATAGTGCATATATATATGTAATTAGCATGCATACTAGCGAAATTTACTTATCAGAAAATAAAAATGCAAACTTCAGAAAATACATTTATTAAGAAACAATTGTATACATTCAAATGGTTATACACTTTTCCAAGAAAAGTTATAACTGAACTTTTTAATCAAAATTAGACATTCAATTTTTTTTTTCTAAAAGTAAGGAAAATACACCCAAAGAGATGAGAAAAAGAAAATCTACAGGTGAAATAGAAGATGATAAAATAGAACGACCATCCAGTACCAATTACCATGTTATCTACTTCGTTGGAGGTAGCCAGTGGAGTGAGAGTAGTCCCATGTTCACTTGGTCTTGGGTTCGAGTTATAGAAGGACCGGTTTGTTGTCTTTTAGACAATTGAATTTGGGTCAAGTACTAAAGCATGATGGATAGCCTTTCAAGTTCGGTTGGTTTTTAATGGGTGCTGCAATGACGAAACTCGATTATCTTATTAAATTCAACTATAACTCTTCAAATGTTCTATAGTAAAAAATAATATCTATATCATTATACTTAATAAAAATAAGCTACTATTAGTTGTTATTGACTTTTTTGTAGTAAAAAAAAAATTTCCATGTTATCTTAAGTTGACGAGAAAGACTTGGAAACTGAACATCCATCACGCTTATCGAAGAGAGACGGCAAACCCTAGAAAGGCCAAAAGATTTGTTTTAAGCTTTAGCACTTGCAGTGTCCACTACTAGACCATTATTCCAGCACCTTTTGCAGCATATGCGAGTGGACAAGTGGCTAGGTGCCATTGACTCCCATAATGTTCTATACTAATTTGTTGCATCAAATAATTAACACAAACTATATACAAATGGACCCAATTGGAAAGGGTACGACAATTATGAGCCTTTAGTGGAAGCAAGAACACATGCAAGGTTGATGCATTCCGAATCTAACGATGTGATATCGGAAAGAGGGAAAGAATTAGATTCCAAATATGAGCCATCAAATTTATCGAACTAGTATAGAGGAATATTCATTTGCATGATAGTAACTTGCAAGCTATAGTTTTCGAAATAATAAATCTCATATCAACAAAATATCTTAAACTTGTTTAGTAGGCACAATTGTTTCACACAGGAATTGACAAAAATAAAAATTAAGGCAACAAAAAAACGTAGAGAAAATATTTTTGGAGTCTTTTGCTCTAATTAGTAAGTAAGGACTCGTGTTTTTTTGGACAAGCACATTAGTCCTTCACCCGTTTTTTAGATTGACGGCGTTAACATATTAATAAAATTACCTGACTACCCTTTCTTAAACTAATCAAACCAAACTAAAATCCAATCAACAAACCTACACACTTATTCAAAAAACCAAAACCGAACCCTAACCATTAAACTAACTCTACCCTTCTTCCATCTCTCTCTCTCTCTCTCTCAACTGAAACACCAAACCTTACCTTACCCTACCAAACCATTAAACCAACCATACCCTTCTTCCACCTCTCTCTCTCAACTGAAAAGCCAAACCCTAATTTTCTCTCTCTCTCTCTCTCCCTCATCTGCGCTCGCTCCCCCATCTACTCTCTCTCTCTCTCTCGTCTGCTTTCGCTCCCTAGTCTGCTTTCGCTCTATCTCTCTCGTCTGCTTCACCTCTGTCTTCTCTATTGATCATCACCCATCTCGCCTTCTCACTATCTCTTTGATGCGACTAGTGTAAAAGAGGAATCGATTCTTTCCCTTCATCCCCTTTTCTCTTTCTTGTCTATCACTTTCTCTCTTCTATCCCCAATCCATCTTGGATCCGAACAAAGAAGAATGAAAGAACATATTTTTTT
>CAODLS010483412.1:0-10681 GCA_948243855.1 Flueggea neowawraea | reverse complement strand
GACTAGGGATATTTTGAATAGTATTTGTAAACATTCAGGTTTTACTACCAAGTCACCACACTTGCATCATGAACCTACAACTATTCAAGGATACTTTGTTAATTTATTTGCACAAGAAAATAAAAGAACAAATTATTGCTTTATATTATAAACGAACTGAAATACAATGTCTTGGGATTTGGGCATACACTAACAAACGTTTGAAAGTCTTTCTGCTGTTAATAATTCCAAACTTCTTATAAAAAATAGATGTGATGCACACATTCTTAATAATGACTGTATGATTAAATCTTCTTTTTTAATAACCCCTGACATTAATCATATGGTTATTTTAGGAACCCCTTTCATAAATTTAATTACGTCTTATAAAGTGAGTCATGATGGCATTTCTTTTAAACATAACAACCGAAAACTTCTTTTCCCATTCTTAGAAAAACGTAGAACACGTGATCTTAACATTTTACAAGCAAACTTCATTCACGAAAACGAACTAAATGTTTTAATTAGAGGAAAAATGATCACTTGCATAATCTTAAACAAGATTTTTCTGTTCAAAAAATCTCAAAGCAACTTCAGACGAAAGATATTCAACAAAAAATTTCCACGTTCCAAAACCAAATTGAAAATGATATTTGTGCTGATCTTCCAAACGCTTTTTGGGCACGAAAGTAACACATAGTTGATCTTCCATATGAGAATGGTTTTACTGAACGTGCTATTCCAACAAAAGCCCAACCTATCCAAATGAATGATGAATTAGAAAAGCATTGTCGTAAAGAAATAAATGATCTTGAATCCAAAGGATTAATTTCCAAATCTCGATCACCTTGGTAATGTGCATCTTTTTATGTAAACAAAAATGTTGAAATTGAACGAGGCACCCCTCAACTTGTTGTTAATTACAAACCCCTAATTAATGCCCTTAAATGGATTAGATATCCAATTTCTAATAAAAAAGATTTATTGCAAAAACTACATTCTACCTATATTTTTCAAAATTCGATATGGAATCTGGATTTTGAAAAATACAAATTTCTGCAAAAGATCGCTACAAAACTGCCTTCACTGTTCCTTTCAGCCAATATGAATGGAAAGGCACAATTACTCCCATAGAGCGATCATTAACATTGTCTTCAAAATTTCCTTATCAGATTACTGATAAAAACAACTTCAGCGATTCTTATGCAATTTAAATTATGTCCTTGATTTCTGTCCAAATTTGAATAGAATATCAAAACCTTTACATTAGAGGCTTAAGAAAAACCCTATCCCATTGACAGAACAACATTCTCATATAGTCCATCTTATTAAATTATAAATTGAAGAAATTCCTTGTTTACATTTGGTTGATCCTTCACTTCCAAAATTGTAGAAACATATGCATTAGAAATAGGTTATGGTGGCATTTTAAAACAATTGCAAAATAATAAAGAGCATATTGTTCAATTTACATCTGGACCCTGGAATAACACTGAGCAAAATTATTCCACTATTAAAAAATAAATTTTATCAATTGTCAAATGCATTCAAAAATTTCAAAGTGATCTCCTTAATCAAAAATTTTTATTACGAATTGATTGCAAATCTGCCAATGAAGTGCTGCAAAAAGATGTTCAAAATCTAGCATCAAAACAAATATTTGCTCGTTGGCAAGCTGTCATGACCCATTCCTGGGACCATGACCGACGTACGAGGTGAACCGTCTATGGGAGTCTAGCTCATCCCGCACAAGCCTCCGTAGTACAGAACTTCTACCCAAATATCATATATAAAGAAATATGAAAAACAAATAAAAGTATAATCTTTGTTTATTAAAAACAAAACATATATAATATTAAGTGTGGAAATTATTTTAAATTAAAACATTTGAAATGTCAGCAACAATAACAGAAACATAAACACATCCCACAGGAACCCGGTGTGGAGCATCTAACAAATTATACAAATAGACCCGGTCAAAAGGGCATTAACCGCAACATCAGAATCCCTCACTGAGCATCAAATGCCAACGAACATAATCCCAAAGAGTTACATGTAATATGATAATAACAGGGACAAAACAAACAAAGAAAAATGGTCAAACCCTGTGAGTGAGAGACAACACTCCAGATTGCCTCATACGTGCCTCACAAAGACTGGTTTGAAAATCATTTGAAAACTAACACATGCAGTATACGACAGGTATACATATGTATACACTATATACATAGTATGGTTTCCATGAACACATTTCGAACTCGTTTGCAACCAACGAAAAAAGCATGCACGAAATCCTTCTGGAACTAAACCAGAATCTTTATAGAATCTTTCCAAACCTTATTAAAGTTGTCATGTTTTTAAAACCAAAGCAAAGCCTTTCAAAAACCGTTTTATCTTATCGGAGCTTTTAAAATGAAACCATTTTAACTTGTACTCAGTACTTCAGAAATCCAAAACTCTTTTACCGAAAAATCTTATCAGAGTTCAAAACTTCACCACATAGACATTATTTTCCAGAATACTTTCAAAATAAATAAAGCTCAGATGCTTTAAAACCCAAATAAGATTCTTTCGAAAACCTTTTGCTTTAACAGAGGTTTCAAACAAAACATCTTAAAATACTTCAAAACTTCTTCAAATCCTTTTTTTTAAAGCTGTTACCAAACTGTTTCAAAAATAGAACTCAAAGCCTTTATAGTTTTTCTCAAAACTTCATAATCAAAACTTTGCCTTGTAGGCATCATAATACTAATAGTATTATTTTCAAAATCATTTCTTATCAGTGTGAGATCCGCATATACTCAACCTACAGATGTGAGATTTTCCTAAACTCAAATCATGAGGTTTGCCTCACCACCGCCCTTAGTTGAGGTTTGCCCCGCCACCGTTAAAAATCAAAACGTATTTCATAAATACCGCAGTCAAAAACATATATCACGGATAGGGACCATAAACATAGTGTGACGAGATCCTGGTCACTCAGCCACCGTGTAATGAATGTGGACTCTACCACTAATCCATAATCCATTCATGTGTCTGATCAGGACAACATGGCTATCATCTATCCCGATAGTTAGGCCATGACATGCATTAGTATACCAAAGGCTACGTGCCCCGTAGATAGGTGTCCCGTCTCCAAAACATTATATAATATCATTAAATCTAAACATAACGGCCATATGACCTGGTATATCTCAAAACAAAGCAGGTATATAAGATATAGTTTATATATCAAAGCTCAAAATATAGTCACTGATTTTCCAAATACTATTCCATAATTCAAATATATATATATATATATTCAGTAACTTAATCTTTCTTTCGAAAAGATATTCAAAAATACAGTCAAATATCATTTACAAAAAAACATGTCAAAATCCCCAAAATAGAGTTCATAGAACCAAACTTATAGGTCAGAAACCAAAACAAAGATAGATGATATACCTACGTATATATCAATTTATCAAAAACAGAGTTTAAATCTCCATTCAAATCCATACTATCTAAAAACATAGCATGCACTCAGCATCAAAATCAGTGGAAAACATATATACAAATATATGTATATTTTTTCCCAAACACAAAGAAGTGAATCTTTATTCACATAATCCAAATTATTTAATTTAACCAATTCTTAAATTAGTCCAATTTACATGCTATGGTGATAGCACATCAAAAACACATATAAGTGGAAGAGACACAGTCTATGTGTCTGAAGCTGTCATCCACTCACATGGATACCAAGCTAATAATCTGGTTGTAGTCCACTGGTGAATGACTGGTCGCCTCTGGAACGGAACATAACTGAGACAAATATTTACAAACAATCAATACTGTGATTGTGGCAATGCAGAACACATATGAAGTGCAAATGCAGGCTTGGAAGCCATCGGCTTCAGAAATCCTATTTCGATAGAAGATCTATCACTCACGGCCCAAAAATCAAAATTAATGTAAAATTATGAATTAGTCCCCGACTTTTATAAAATTACACTTTAGTCCCTAAAACCTCGAAACTTAATAATTAATTCCCAAAAATTCTAGAAATTAATAATTAACCCAAAAATTTTAGAATTTATAATTAAATCCTCCAAATAACTCAATTTATAACTAAAACCTCAATTTTCTAAAAATTACAAAATTTGCCAATATTTTTCAAAAATTACAAATCCATACAATATTTTTCTAAAACTACAAATCTGAACCTCATGTCAAATATCGGACGCAGTCCTCCAATTTTTCCAGAAAAATCAAAATTTACAACTTAGTCCTCACGACAAAAATTATTTTAAAAATACCCCAAAACCCGATTCGAGCGGGACCCAACATTTTCGATAATGCCAACCCACTCAAAATCGTTCAATGAACCCAAATATAACCTAGGTTTTCATCAAAAACATCAAAATCCATCCAACACGAAAAACCCATTTTCGGACCAAAATTAACCCATTAAGATTCAACCATCAATTCATCATTTTTAAGCTAGATTCATGCATTTTCAACCTCAATATATCATTATCCAACAAAAACCAACTCAAATCCAGCCTAAAACACGAAGAAATTCGAACCCAAAATCAATTTTCAGCCAAAAACTGAAACCCACACAAAACCCATCGGTTTAACCATGAAACCAAGCAAAAATAGGAGAGAGAAAGAGAAAAATCACCTTATCTTGGTGTGAGAATGGAAGGGGAATGAAGAGAGAGAGAGAGAGAGTCCCAAAGAGAGAGATGAAATTTTGGGTTTCGTGAACAATGCAGTCGAAGAAAGAAGATGAATGTCGGGTTGGTTTGGTCGGTAGGGTCGGCTGGGTTTTAAAAACTCAAACTCAAAATGACACGTCGTTTCGCGTTAGTGTTTGCTGCCATGCACGTAGACAACACGTCGAATGACAGGGCTCGACGACGCGTCGCTTGGTATCTCGCGTGAACGCGCGGTCGTCCATCATCAAACGACTCGTCGTTTGACGACGATTCAAAACACGCAGACGGACGACACGAACACACGCACGAACGATAGCTCCAACAGCGACGAACGACTCGTCGTTTGCTACCCAACGACACGCCGTTTTGGATATCAACGAGAGACGACAGGTCGTTCGGTCTTAAATTTCTAGATTTAAATTTCAAGTTTCCCACCATTTTTACTTATCCAAAACACTTCTAAATCACTCCTAACATTCATTAATCACTCAATCAACATCAAAAATATAAACTTAACTCTTCATTCACCAAAAATAAAAATTCAAAATTTTACCCAAATTTATTTAAAATAATTATCCAAAAATAATTATCCACCAATAATTATTCAAAATAATTACTCTAAATATAATTATCCAAAACTACTTATAAAAAAATTATTCAGGGTATTACACAAGCTATTTTATCTATTTTGATTTCAACATTGAATATATTAAAGGAGAATCAAATTCTACTCTTGATTTTTTAACACGTGAATTTCTTCAATGCATGTCATAAAAAGAACAATGCCTCCAAAGAAAAAAGACAAAGAATCACAGACATGTGTCCAAAACCTCATCCAAATCAGTGATTAATCCAATACCAATCAAAACATGGTATGACATTGCTCAAGAGGAAGAAGCCTCCAGCTCCAACAAACCCAGTTCAAAAACATATAATCCATCACATGATCAACAAACACAACTTCAAGAAAGGATTAAGAAACTGTCTCAATCACCTGAAGTATTGATGGCTTTGCAAAAATTGTCCCCGAGCCAAATCGTTCCATCAGGTAACAAATCTCCAACCCTTTCAAAATTAGAGAGGATTTTTGTCTGTAGCAAAAACCCTTTCTGAAAAGGATATTTCAAAATCAACATCCAGTTTTTCAGACACGTAAGTTATTTGTACCCAATCCAAAGCATACACCCCTTCCAATGAATACTTTGTCAAAAATCACACCCAAATAATCACATCCATAGAAGAAGAATTCATTCATCCCAATCCCCTACATATAATGAACAAAATGTTCTCAGGATGGACTTTTAAACCATGGGATATTACCAAACCAAATCATACCACATCTCTATTCTTGAGGCCATAGATTCTGTTACATTCAAACACCATTTTCTTCATTCAAACCATATTGAACCAGCTTATTCTGCGTGCCAAATCCATAAGGTCCTTAAACCATCAGATTGGGGACAAGATCTTCAAACCACTCATAAATTACCTATATCATTTCAAAATAGAGTAACCCATGCCCTCACATTCAATTACTGGGATTACCAACAGGCGTGGTACAATGTCCTTTACATTCAAAACTGAAATAATAGCCATTCATGGCTATTCTATTTTAAAATTTTTGACTCCAGCAAAAATCCATATTGGTTTGTCCCATGGTGGAAAAACTTTGGGGCGATAACCCAAATCCTTCCAACTGAAGTCAAGAAAGCATTGGAAGTATTCCAAAAGAATTACAAGCCCACTCAAATGGAATCCCATTTTCCACCACTATTCCAATTTTGCACAAAATTCTTTGTCCTATGGGTTTTCAGCTGGGGTATAGACCATGTAACTTTTGAAGCTCCAAAATCTATCCCCCTGTTAATCTGCCAGTTCAAAGTCAAATAGTGGAACAAGTTTCAAGCAATCGATAAGATCTCAGAACCAGCTGTTCGATCATGGATACAGACTTATGTCCAGAAGCTCCAAGCAGACAAAGCAAAATCATCCAAACTCATTACTGGACCATCTAACTCCATATTCTTGGCCCAAAAATCACATGCACAAGCTTTGTTAGTTGGGGCCAAATCTGAAGAAGAAGATTGGGCTGCCATGGAACAACTTCTCCAAACTCGTTCAAAAACTTCCAAATCAGCTTCAAGTTCGGGCTCTGTTGCGGGAGAAGAAAATTTGGATGATTGTTTTGGACATGACCCATGACCAATATTTTGTTATGAATCACATTGTAATATACAAATATATGTACAAATCAATAGATCTCGCTAAGTAGATTTTCTACTTAGGCAAAAATTAGGGAATCAAAATTTCAAACTAACCACTTCAACTCTGCAGGTACAAATCAAAGAGGCAGTCCAAAGCCTTCATTTGGGCTTACTTAACCTCAAACGATAGGTGATAAAGAGAAAGCAAACTCGTTGATGGCTGGTGCTTTGCCAAAAAGCACAACATGGTAGTCCAAATCCAAAAGTTTGGACATACTCCACCTCAAACGGTAGGTGGTAAAGAGAAATCAAACCCGTTGATGACTGATACTTTGCCAAAAAGCACATCATTGTAGTCCAAAACCAAAAGTTTGGACCTACTCCACCTTAAACGGTAGGTGGTAAAGATAAACCAAATCCGTTGATGATTGATGCTTTGCCAAAAAGCACAAAGTAATTTCCCTTACCAACAAGCATGATGACATAATAGAAAAATAATAAGACAAAAGGACAAAACAAAATCATGACAAAAGCTACAAAAGAAGGCAAAAATATATAACAGAACATTGTAGCAGTCACGAGACTACTATTCAAACACTGTTCACAAAATCATGACAAAAGCTATAGAAGAAGTCAAAAAGATACGGCGAAACACTGTAGCAGTCACGAGACTACTGTTCAAACATTGTTCGCTACTGTTTAAATATTACAAAACTGCCCTTACCAACTTCTAAAAATTAGGGTGGCATCCATTTGGAGAGGGGGCTTCTTTTTGGAGAAAGAATTGAGACCTTCATATAGGAACTCTCTCTCTCGTTCCAAGGATTCTGAAGCACTCTGAACCCATCACACATCTCTTAGTTTAGGCTTACTCCAAAATATTTCTTCTTTACTTTGATTGTAAGTCCTTTCAAATTTATGTAGTCCTTTCAAAATTTATGTAATACATTTTTTCTGTTAGTTCTTCATTTCTTTTGTTTCCTATTCTTTATAATTTATGCTTTAAATTTATTTCTTCTTCCATGTCTTGCATTTCATTTATTTACACGGATGGCTGAGCCACCGGAAGTGGCATCCATTCTTATACGGCGGACTACCGCCTGAACTGCTGCATCATTCATTCTTCATATTTATGCTTCCATATTATACTGGCATCCATTCTTATACGGCGGACTACCGCCTGAACTGTTTCATCATTCATTCTTTATATTTCTGTTAATCTTCCATATTATACTCTTTGTTATTAATTTCCTCCTTTGATCCTGAGGATCCCTAGTATCAAATGTAAACATATATAAAACAATATATAAACAAATATAAACAACTATAAAAAAATGTAAACAACGTGTAAACAATATTGAAAGTACACTGTAAAAAAGTAATTTTCAAAAAATGGTTTTCTAGTGGGTGTAATTTTGAAAAATTTGCCAAAATTTGAAAATTTGGTAGCGTTTTTAATTCAAAAATTATGATTCTAAGAAGAGTATATATGTAATTGGCCCCGATCAAACTGTATATGGAACATAATTTTGAATGAATTTCATTTGTCATTAAATTGATTGGACTTCGCTTTCAGAGGTTTTCCTCTTCATTGAAGCATACAAGAATTATTTGCACAATGAAGAATACCCCACAAAAATATGAAATTAGGTATTGTCTCACAAATTTTATTTTCAATAATATTACGCGAAGGATTCAACCCGCCATCTGGTGTAAATTGTACTCTAAGTCAATACGTTTGACTATTCTACGATTCTATACAATCAATCGAATTCCGTAGTTAAGAGATGAAATTTAATTCTATCTTCCTTTGGATAAAGTCTGTGACGAGGCATATCGAACTTGGAATTCGGATCTTAATTGGATTTTTTTAATGGCACTGGAAAGACGAGGAAATTGAAGCGTTAGAGCAAAAACATTTTGTAAGACTGGTTGGAAGCGCTCTGAGATTTCTGCTTTCTTTAGGAACCTTTTTTTTGGTTTCTATAACAATGAGCAAACATTTTTTTTGGTATTTTTTTACATGAATCGGGATTATAATTTTTTTAGCTTTATTTTAGATTATGCTATGTGATCTAGATAAATAAAATTCTAAGACTTAAGTTATCAAAAAATAAATATACACTATCAATCAATTGATACTCATTAATACGGATAAAAGAAACTATTACATATGTTTCATACACTTGTGGGATTAGCCTAACCGATTAGTTGATGATGTATAGTGCCATTCATGTGCGGAGTGACCTAGCTAATCTAGCACTCCAAAGGATTGTTGTGCTACGTACTAATCTCTATGTAAAATGAGCGTAATACGTACTTATTCATGGGATATTTGATTCATATATGAATGTTTGAGAGGTGCAGCGTATAGGAGATCTTAACATATTTGTAATTTTTTTTAAAAATTCTATACTATGTGCCTCTATTATTTGCCATTCATTTTCTGTCTTCCATCTGTTAATTGTTTCCTTCTCTCAAGCATAGCTGAAATGGCCCAAACAGAGAAGGCTTAGCTAAATATCGAGCCCGAGTAATGTGTGGCCATATCAACAACTCAAGTGCAATGTTGATTGTAGAATCAACCAGCGTTTTAATAAAAGTTTTTTATAAAAGAATTTCGAAATATTAACTACGTATCGGCCATTGTAAAAAGAAAATAAATTGGTGTTTCAAATATTACAATTTTTTTTTCAGAAGTGTATCTTATGATATAATTTGTCAAAGAACAAAATATTTGAACCATATAGCAAATAAAACCTTACTTAAAAGCATTGAGACAATACCATTCTTTCCCTTGCTATAGAAGGGCGAGAGCTCAAAATACACGAAGGGCGATAGGATAGAGAGTAATTTTATATCTATGATGTCCTGTACAACAATGAGGAAGTAAATTTATAAATAGAAATATAGAGGTCATAAATTCAATTAAATGTTATCAAGAATATGCTCAAGTTTGTAGAGTGTTGCATGATTTTATTAATTCATTGCTTAATAAAGATTCCTTTAATTCAAATATTTATGCCTTAATTCAATTTTTTTTGAGTTTTTGGTATGGATTAATCTATTCACAGCTTAAAGATTAATGCACAAAACTCAAAAAAACCCAACCACGACAAGTGTCCCAAAAAGAGAAGAAAATTCAATATGACAATCCTACACATCAAATTGGGGGCCAGAAAGAGAGAAAAAAAAACCCAGAAAGACTGTCCAAAGAAAATTCAGAAATAGAGATGAGAGAACATTCCAGGCAGCTTTATAGCTCTAGCAAATAACGCAGAAAGACTGTTCTATTCTTTTTTTTTTTCCTTTTGATACCCCAGAGAGTCCAAATCAAAGAGCTATTTATTTTTCTCTCAACTTTTTGAAACCCCACTCCTCTCTATGAATCTAGCAACTCTAAAAATGTATTTTTATAGCTTCAAATGTTCCTCTTCTCCACTATAAATGTGGGACTTCCACTTCTCATTCTTCACCATCAACATTACCTTCCAAGTCCGTTGACTCCCTAAACTACCCTCTTCTTTCTCTAACTCTTCATTTATTTCTGCATTAATTTTCTTAATAATATCATGGCAAAAATGTCAGATCTTCTTGCTGTTGGGAGAGTTGTTGGAGATGTGATTGACTACTTTAGTCCAAGTGTTAAAGTGAGTGTCACTTATAACTCCAACAAGCAAGTTTATAATGGACATGAGTTGTTCCCTTCTGCTGTTACTCTCAAACCTAAAGTTGAGGTTCATGGTGGTGACATGAGGTCTTTCTTCACCCTGGTATATATATATTTTTCAATTT
>CAODLS010483356.1:0-11658 GCA_948243855.1 Flueggea neowawraea | reverse complement strand
ATTTTTGTTTGTTAATATTATTCGTATATAATATTCTGCTATGAGACACGTAGCTACGGGATACGTAACCTTTGGTATACCAATGCTCTGTCAATGCCCTAGTTACCGGGGTAATGGGGTGACCATGTATCCAGCCAGATACAGATACATTCTTTATTTTGTCTGGTGGAGGAGTTCACATTATTATTCTGTCTATTCTGGTCCCATATTCTGACACTGATATATATATATATCTTCTGATACTGTCTCAATACATGTTGTATGCCTTAGGTGCGAACGTTTTGGTGTAATAATTTTTCTGAAAGCTATATGTATGTAGTGTATATATTATATGGTATCCTTGTGTATACGTATGTGGTATATTTTTAATTTTTTTTCGAAACGGTTTATGTGAGGCCTAAAACCTGTCTGAAGTGTCTTTTCCTCACTATGGATTCTTACCTCTTTTATTCTTTTCCTATATGTAAACCTATTTTTTAGGTGATATTTTTGATGCTTAACAATTGTCCGACATCTCGATCCCAGTGAGACATTTTTGATATAGTGAGTGCCCCTCATCCGGGCTCTACTTTTATTTCTGTTATTAGAGCTCCACATCGGGTTGTTGTTGGGTTACTGAGCTACATTTTGTATTTTGTATTTTGGGTTTCGACTTTACATTTACTCTATTAAATTTATATTCATTTTATATAAATAAATACTTTCAGTATAAAATGTTTTTCTAATTATTAAATATTTGGATTAATGAATAATTTTGAGCAAAATGTCTGTATCTTCGAGGCTTGTGCGAGATGGGCTGGACTCCCTTAGATGGTTCACCTTGTACGCCGGTCATGGTCCGAAAATAGGTCATGACAATGGTGGTATAAGAGAGTTAGGTTTTATAACTATTGGGTAATTGTGTACTCTGATACCAAAGGTAGTATCAGAGCGTTAGGTTCTGTATTGTCTGGGTTGGTGTGGAGCATAGGTATCCTTTATTGAGTCTATCTTACTTTCCTCTACATACCTTTCTGATATCTGTCTCGGTAATATAACAATCACTTGCATTTTGAAATTTGCATGTATGTTCTGTCTGTCTGATTTCTATAGCGATGGACGGTCGTGGCCGTGGTAAACATAGGCGTGTTCCTATCGATGCTACCAATAAGTCTGTTGTGGATCTGCATGGTTCTCATAGTACACTAGAGGTTACAGCGCCATCACCTCAGCAGCAGCCATAACTTCAGCTTCAACAGCTTATCACAACTCAGACATAGATGTTTGAGTGTATGACTAAGGTTTTTAAGCCCATAGAGAGAGCTCAGCCAGTGCAGGCGGTTGAGGGTCAGCCAGATCTGCCAGCTGTAGATCAGCTAGTTCCACCAGTGGTGCCACTAGCACCACAACCTCAGCCTGAGGGAGGCATAGCAGTCGCTCTGGTGGTTGCACTTATTGCACTATGGGTCATAGAGGATGATATTCTGGACAGGTTTATGAAGCTCAAGCCACCCAGATTTTCAGGTGTGATGGGAAAAGATCCTTATGATTTCTTTCTTGAGGTGGAGCATCGTTTTGAGGCTCGAGTCATTACTAATGATGCCACCAGTGTCAAACTCCCCATGTTCCTTCTGAGTGGTTGTGCAGCTAGTTGGTGGAGGAGTCTTGAGGCCCGAGGGGATTTCACTTGGGATAGATTTAAGGATGAACTCATCTATTCTGTTCTTCATCGGAGTATTCGAGATAAGAAGGCGAATGAGTTCAATGACTTCCGTCAAGGGACAAGTATGTCGGTGATTGAGTATGCGGAGAAGGTCAAGGATTTAAGTACGTTTGCACCTCCTCAGAGTCAGGGAGAGGAGGCATTGGCGAGAAATTTCTAGGTTAGGCAGATGGCACGATTAGTAGAATGGTGGCCACTCTGGGATTGACTATTGTTAGGCAGATGGTTGGGTCTGTCAGGGGGATGGAATATATGGATGAGAGACATCTAATAGAGTCAAAGAAGGCAAAGGCTGAGGGTACTTCTGCAGGCCAGCAGGGCTGGGGTCAGAGAGGCCAGTCAGAGCAGAGACATTGACATTGTTTTAAAGGATAGAGGCCCAGTTAGAGTACTCAGAGCCACAGTGTGGTGCATCTAGTTTGGCAGAGTGGAGGACAGAGCTCAGAGAGCTTAATTCTGCCTTGTGCAATCTGTGGGATGAGGCATCCCAGGGTATGTAACCAGGCGACCGACAACTATGTTTATTGCGGACAACCAGGACATAAGATAACAGAGTGTCCTATGAAGTTAGGTACCGATGGTGAAGTGGGACAGTAAGTAGTTGGAGGTTCAGGTACAGTCACTACATGCGCTGGTAGGGGAGCCGGTAGGGACTCAGGGAGCTGCAACCAGGTCAGACGGGGCAGTGGCCGAGGTCAGACAGCTCAGAGTTGTGCTGCTACAAGAGGGCATACAAGAGTATATCATCTCACTCTTCAGGAGGCACAGACCTCCAATGCTGCAGTTACTGGTATGCTCTCTATATATGGTAATCTTGCATATGTATTATTTGATACTGGTGCATCGTATTCATTCATCACTCCATCTTTTGTTGAGTGCTCGGGGTTGGTGTTGCGTTAGTTGGATAGGTTAGTAGAGGTATCATCGCCTTTGGGTAGTAAGTTACTAACCGATTTCGGGGTTCAAGGTTGCGCGATTTCCGTTGATGGACATTAGTTGGTATCTGACCTTATTTTATTAGATGTGGGAGAGTTTGATGTCATCCTGGGTATGGATTGGCTTTTCAATTGGCATGCTACGTTGTATTGCTTTGCCAAGAGAGTATGTTTTCGTCTGCTTGGTCAGACTTAGTTCTGTTATCAGGGTGAGCGAGATAGTGTTGTACAGAGTTACGTGTCAACAATTAAAGCAGAGAAATTGATTCACCGTAGATGTAAGACGCGTTTGGCTTTTGTTTTGACCGAGTCCGAAGGATCGGAATTGAGGGTTGAAGACGTACCAGTGGTTTGAGAGTTTCTAGATGTTTTTTCAGAGGAGTTACCAGGACTTTTTCTAGAGCGAGAGATTGAGTTTGTAATAGAAGTACAGCCTGGTACCGATCCGATATCGATTCCACCGTATTGGATGGCACCAGCCGAGTTGAAGGAGTTAGAGACTTAGTTGAGGGAGTTATTAGACAATGGATTTGTTCGATCGAGCATTTCACCTTGGGTCGCTCTGGTATTATTTGTAAAGAAGAAGCATGGGGCCTTTGTATGTGTATCGATTACCGCCAGCTCAACAAGTTAACGATTAAGAACTGATATCCACTTCCGAGGATAGATGATCTGTTTGACCAATTGCAGGGTGCATGATAGTTTTCTAAGATCGACTTGAGGTTAGGATATCATCAGTTGATGATTAGAGGTGAGGACGTTCCTAAGACAACATTCCAGACTAGATATGATCACTACGAGTTCCTAGTAATGTCGTTGGTTTGACCAACACATTAGCGACATTCATGGATTTGATGAACAGGGTGTTTAGACCATATTTAGATCGGTTTGTGATTGTCTTCATCGATCTCAAGGAGTAGGGAAGAGCATGGGGACCACGTGAGGTCAGCATTGCAGACTTTGCGAGAACATCGGTTTTACGCTAAGTTCTCAAAGTGAGAATTCTGGCTCGAACAAGTGGCCTTTCTTAGACACGTGGTGTCGAGAGAGGGCATTATGGTAGACCCAAAGAAAGTAGAGGCAGTACTCTATTGGGAGAGGCCTAAGACTACTACGAAGATGCAGAGTTTAGTTGGTTTAATCGGGTATTATAGGAGGTTTATCCAGGATTTTTCTAGGATTGCAACTCCTATGACTCGGTTAACTCAGAAGGGAGTTAAGTTTGTTTGGTCTGATAGATGTGAGGAGAGCTTTCAAAAGTTGAAGGAACGTTTGACTAGTGCATCGGTGTTGGTACTACTGTCAGGTTCTAAAGGTTTTGCGATATATTGTGATGCATCAAGAGTTGGCCTAGGTTGTGTATTAATACAACATGGTAAATTAATTGCCTATGCATTGAGGCAACTTAAGAGGCATGAACAGAACTATTCGACTCACGCCTTGGAGTTAGCATCAGTAGTGTTTGCACTCAAGATCTGGAAGCATTATCTGTACGGAGAGACTTTTGAGAATTTCACAGATCATAAGAGTCTGAAGTACATTTTTGGGCAGCAAGACCTGAACTTGAGGTAGAGGCGTTAGCTAGAGTTGCTAAAGGATTATGATTGCACTATATCATATCATTTTGACAATTCTAACGTGGTTATCGATGCTTTGAGCAGGAAGTCAATGGGTAGCTTAGCTTATATTTCTGTTGAGAGACGACCTACAGTGTCTGAGTGGCAACATCTAATGGAGTTTGGAGTTGAGCTACAGTTTGACGACTCAGAGGTATTTTTTTGCCATATGGAAGCAAAACCTATACTGTTGGATTGGATTAAGGAGGCTCAGAAGGAGGATTATGAGATTCAGAATTTGATTGAGAAGGTTAAGTCTTCTAATATGCCTAAGTTTAGTGTTGACGATTCTGCAGTCCTTTGGTTTGGACTGAGGTTGTGTGTACCATCCACAAGTGGTTTACATGACGAGATTATGACCGAGGGTCATAGTTCTGCATATTCTGTACACCCAGGTTACATTAAGACGTATTGAGATCTTCGAGAGTCCTATTGGTGGTCAGGGATGAAGAAGGACATTAGTGAGTTTGTTAGTCAGTGTTTGACCTGTCAGCAGGTTAAGTTTGAGCACTAGCATCCTTCTGGATTATTGCAACAGATGCCCCTTCCAGAGTGGAAATGAGATCGCATCACTATGGATTTCGTAGTTGGCTTACCGAGGACGTCTTTTGGGTATGACTCCATCTAGGTTATCGTTGATCGATTGACCAATTCGACACATTTTCTTCCAATGAAGACAATATATGGAGCAGCACGCCTAACGAAGCTATATGTAGATAGAATTGTATGCTTGCATGGTGTGCCAATCTCTATAGTGTGACAGAGGATCTACGTTTACATCGTAATTTTGGCGTAAGCTACAAAAAGAGTTGGGTATTCGACTAGATTTTAGCACTGCTTTTCATCCACAGACTGATGGTCAGTTCGAGCGCACAATTCAGACTCTGGAGGATATGTTAAGAGCGTGCGCTGTGGATTTTGGCGGGAGTTGGGATTCTCACTTGCCATTGGTAGAGTTTGCATATAATAATTTGTACTATTCGAGTATTGAAATGGCTCCTTATGAGGCTTTACATGGTAGGAAATACAGATCACCTCTTTGTTGGGTCGAGGAAGGTAAGAGAGAGCTTTTGGAGCCAGATCTTATTTTGGAGACTACAGAGAAGGTCAGACTGATTCATCAACGGATTCAAACTACTCACAGTCGTCAGAAGAGTTACGCTGACCCGAAGTGTAAACATTTAGAATTTTCAGTTGGTGACCATGTATTCCTAAAGGTATCACCGTTGAAAGGTGTTATGATATCTGGGAAGAAGGGCAAGTTGAGCCCGAGATACATTGGTCCATTTGAGATCATACGCCGTGTTGGGGCCGTTGCATATGAGTTGGAGCTACTACCTCAGTTCTCTTATGTTCATCCGATGTTTCATGTTTCACTTCTGAGGAAGTATGTTTATGATCCGTCGCATGTTCTAGCGCCACAGTCAGTCGAGGTTAGACCTGATCTATCTTATGACGAGGTTCCGTTGAGGATTGTTGACCACCAGGTCAAAAGACTTCGGAGCAAGGATATAACTTCAGTGAATGTGATTTGGAGACACCACTCAGTTAAGGATGCCACTTGGGAGGCCGAGGATGAGATGTGACGTAGATATCCACACCTGTTTGACCCTGTTGATTCGTAGGTTAGTGTCTTTTTCTTTCTGTCTCTGTATTCTGTCTCTGCATATCTTCTGCATTTTTGACACATGTCTGCATATCTGAGTCTGAGAGAGTTAGAATGTTAATAGGATTTAGTAACTGAAATTTTGGGCTAGATTATGAATTTAACTTGATCTGGTTTGTTTGAAAATTTGAGGACAAATTTCTTTTGAGGGGGGAAAGAATGTAATATCCCATATTTTTGGTAATTATTATTTTATTTTAATAATTAATTTTGGGATAAATTGAAATTTTATTTTTGTTGATTAAAGGGGCAATTTTGTGCTTAAGATGTTAATTGGGTGATTAATGAAGGTTAGGAGTGATTTGAAAATAAATTATTAAGTGAAAATTTGTGGAAAAATTGAAAATGAAATCTGGAAAAAAGAAGACTGGACGATCGATCTGCTGTCGTTGGCAGCCAAGCTGCATGTCGTTTGTCACTAGAAGTGCTTTTGTTTAGGGTTGCTACGGGAAACGACGCGCCATTCGGTCGACTTGCTTCTGTTGTTCATGTCGCACGTGTGTCGTCCAGTGGCCTGCTGCGTGTCGTAAAGCGCTGTCATTTGCATCTCAAGGCTGTCGTTCGGTGTCACTGTGCATCAATTCTCACCAACCACTCCATTTTTTTCTTCCTCTGTCAAAACAGCCCTTGCCCTGCCCATTCCACCATTCATTTCTGCCTTTTTAAGTCAACTCCACACCATATTTGTCATTCTCTCTTCCGTCTCTCTCTCTCTCTCTCCATTTCCATGTTTCATCTATCATCAAGTGAGGTAAGAACTTGACCATTGAGTTGCTTTTCTTTTATTATTTTGTTTCGTCCATAACTGTTGAATGATTCTGGGGTTTTGAGGGACTGTAGGCTTGGTTTTTGGAAGCATTTCAAATGGTTTATAGAGTTGTTTTAGTTGGGTTTCAATTGGTTAAAAGTGGGAAAGATGAGAGTAAGAGAAAGGGGATGTTCGGGTGAGTTTTCTTTGAAACTTGGTTGATAAATCCAACATGTTTTGAATTGTTTTTGGTTGGCTGGAATTTTTGGAAATAAGTTGGGCATGAATTCATAATTTTTTGGCTGATTGAAGAGGAGAGTAAGAGAAGGTAATGGTTCGGGTTGGTTCTTGAAATTGGTTGGTTGAGCCGATATTGCCTCTGGGATTGTTGAACTCAATTATGGAAATTTAGAATGAAAGAAGAGATGTCATTGGTTGAAAAGTGAGGACTAAATGTGATATTTGGCAAATAGTCGAATTGTAATTTCGGGAGAGTTTGGGCCACAGTTGTGATTTGGCTAATTAATAATCCATATTATGTGATTATTAATTTACGAAAATTTTGTTTCTGATATATAATATTTATATATGATATATATAAGTATTTTTTGGAAAATAGTTTATACTCTGCATGTTCGTCTGTTAATATTATTCATAAATAATATTCTGATATGAGACATCTAACTATAGAGCATGTAGCCTTTGGTATACCAATGCTATGTCAATGCCCTAGTTACCGTGGTAATGGGGACCATTTTATAATTTTTTGGGGCCTTAGGGACTAAAGAATAATTTTGGAAAAATACAAGGGCAAAATTATAATTTTACGTGGGTATTGATTTTCGAATTGAAAGCGATTAATTTCGACCTAAGAGAGTTTTTGATGTATAGCGAGTGTCAGCACCTGCATTTGCATTTCATATATTTAGTACTGCCACAATACCACATTCTGATATTTATTTTATCTGTAATTGTTCAGCTTCGTGTTGCTGCCAGCGGGACCAGCCACATGCTAGTGGCATTTGACTAGATCCTTAGCTTCGGATTCCAGGTGAGTGAAATGGCAGTTTCAGACACATAGGTTGTGTCTTTAGACTCTTTATGTAGTTTTTGTTGTGTCTGCCTATGATATAAAATTGAGCTAATAATTATTTGGTTAATTAATAATCCAGATTATTTGATTATTAATTTATGAAATTTTTGTTTCTGATATATAATATTTATATATGGTATATATAAATATTTTCTGCAAAATGGTTTATACTCTGCATGTTCGTCTATTAATATTATTTATAATATAAAATTTTGCTATGGGACACCTAGCTACATGGTATGTAACTTTTGGTATACCAATGCTCTCTGTCAAGGCCCTAGTTATCGTGGTAATGGGGTGACCGTGTATCTGGCCATATACATGTTTTATTTTGTCTGGTGGCGGCGTGCACATTATTATTCGGTATGTTCTGGTCTCATATTCTAACTCTGATATATATATATATATATATATGGATACACACACACACACACACACCTCTGATACTGTTTGACTGCATGTTGTATGCCTTGGGAGAGAATGTTTTGGTGAAATGATTTTTCTGAAAGCTATACGTATGTAGTATGTATATTATATGGTATTCTTGTGTATACGTATGCGGTATATTTTTAAATTATTTTTAAAACGGTTTATGTGAGGCCTAGAGCAGTCTGAAGTGTCTTTTTCTCACTAGGAATTCTTACCCCTTTTATTCTTTTGTCTATCTATAAGCCTATTTTTCAGGTGATATTTTTGACGCTTAGCAATTGTCCAGCATCTCGATCCCGGTGAGACATTTTTGATGTATTGAGTGCCCCTCATCAGGGCTCTACTTTTGTTTCTGTTATTAGAGCTCCACATCGGGTTGTTGTTGGGTTACTAGGCTACATTTTGCATTTTGTATTTTGGGTTTTGACTTTACATTTACTCTATTAAATTTATATTCATTTTATACAAATAAATACTTTCAGTATAAAATATTTTTCTAATTATTAAATATTTGGATTAATGAATAATTTTGGGTAGAATGTCTGTATCTCCGAGGCTTGTGTGAGATGGGTCGGGCTCCCTTGGACGGTTCACCTTGTACGCCGGTCATGGTCTGAAAATGGTTCGTGATAGTTGTTTCGCAAGTCTTCTTCAAATTTGATCATAAATTCATCTACATGTCTTGCATGATCTGCAACGTGCATTGTATAGTGGTGCTTCCAATCCAGAATGTGCTTCATTGATACAACATATCTTTAATTGAGCTCAACGCACATTGCATACTTCTGGAGCATTTTGGTTCCAAAGTGTAACACATCTACATATCTTGCATGTAGTACTATACGCCTTGTAGTATTTTTGGAAAACCCAGAAGTTCTTTAATATGATCAATGGGCGTAGCATAAGGTAGAATGTGCGTTGATCTTCGTACTATGGGTTTAGAGGGTTATATAATGTGCGTTGCTTAACTATTTCAAATGTTTTGTTAAAATCATCAAAACTTGGAGGGAATTTTCATGTTAACCAAACTTGGTTCAACATTCTCCCCTTTTTTGATGATGACAAAACATTGAAAGAATTTGTACTTCCCTCAATCAATGCATCTGTTTTAAAAGACTTACAAGTAAAAATTGAAAAGACAAAAATTGATCAAGGTGTTTTAACCTTGTCATTTTTTTTAGCTCAAGAACAGTTCAAATTTAGCACATTTTACATTAATCACAAATCATGCACAGATTTAACACAATTAGTCAAGTCAAACTTTTGATCAAATTTCTCTGCCTTTTTTGTCAACAACCAAAAAAGTGAGGATACTTAACGAATAAAAACAGAGAGATATTTAACATCCACTGAGTATTTAATTAAGGAAAATATAGAGAATATAGTCATTAGACAAAGCATAGAAGTATGAACAAAATGAAATTATGTATTCATGGCAAAATGTAAATCTAGTGCCTATAAAGATCACTATTGTGGTTGGTAGGGTTTAAGCTTCCAAGTTGATTTGTCGTTGAAATTTGGAGTCTCTAGCTCATCTTCAGATTCATCAAGTTGAACAATATCTAGAGGAGCAGGACCATATACCAGTGCATCAACTTGAATGTCAGTGTCTTCACTATCAATCTCAACTATTGTTGGAGGTGGAGGGTCATTAATCCATTCAGAATTCAAAGATTTAGCATCAAGTTCTTCGACCAGTTCCCAGTATTATTTAAGCACTTTCCTTGCCAAATTTATTGCCATTTCTTCCTCCATTTCTTGTGCAGTTTTCTCTTTTGGTTCCTCTTAAGGACGTTGAATTGGTGAAGAAGCAGTTGCTTTCTTTGCTTTAAGACTTTCTAAGATTGTGTAATTTGCTTGAAGAAGATTTATCACTGTCTCAAAATTTGCTCGAGTTTCATCTTGGAATGCCTCTGATGCCATCTTAAACTCTGAAACTTTGTGCGCCACAACATTAATTTCACTAATGCTAGCAGAAGTCGCCTATGCTCTCTGTGAATTTCCTCCAAACTCTTGTTCAACCGACTGAGGTCCTCCAACTTCATGTGGTTCCTCACTTCTTTTCTTCAATTTTATCTTCTCATCTAAGACTCTCCTAATGAAAATAGTTTCATTAGGCTTTGGGTTTCCCGACTCATTTCATTTGTGAAACATCACATCATCTTCTCGAATGTACAGCTGAAAAAAAATTCCCCTACCAACAGTTCTATACAACGTTATATTTCTCAGAGATTCACTTATGAGTTTCCTTGATTCAATAACTTGGTGAGATTCAAAACCATCAAGCTTCACTTTGAAATATTGTCAAATTCGAGTGAGGTGGTCCTAAAAGGCATGCTTTCTTCTCTCTGCCTATCTTGGGCCGAGAAGGTAGGGAGATTGAAGTTTTTATTCTTGTCTAGAATCCAATCAATGATAACCCAAGCAAAGTTTACTTGATCTCCTTTCATAAACAGGTACATGGTGATTTCATCTTCAGTGGTGAAGGGTGATTAAGTGTGAGACTTTGGCTACAGAATTTTTGTGAAGGAAGTATGAACCATCTTCCAATGGACATCAAAGTCATTTTGGTCAAGCAATTTGACACCCTTCTCAATCTGCACTACACCAAACTTATCAAACAAGAACACCCTTGTTTTACACCCTTGTTTTTTCGGTATTAACCACAATCGTATTCCCTTCCATATCAACGTATTCTTTCACACCTTTTCCTCGTTTTACTCTCAAACCAACTATTGGCAGTCTGAAAAGCTTGTTTAACAAGTTCTCGTCAATCACAATATCTAGTCCATTCACCCTGCTCTGCACTCCAATATTTTGATAATTCTGAATATCACTCTCATCCTCATTAACCCATGTCCGAGCATTAGCATAAAATTCTCTAACAAGCATGGGATAATAATTTGATGCTTCAACATAAAAATCTCGCAAATCAAATCTTCTAAAATCCTCTTCAATATCTAAACCACACTCATTCAAAGATCGAAAGTCAAATACCATGGAATCTGATAATTTGACATGTTGCAGCTGGGAAAATTTTTTTACAGCTCTGAGATCTACAAAACATTCTAAGTCAAATTTTTCTTCAACCATCACTCCTTTTTGCTTCTTTGATTTATGAGATGGAGGAGAGACTGGTTCATCTATGGTGCCTCTTGATTGTTTCACACCCTTTGATGGTCCACCCTGATCCTTTTTATTTGGCATATTGTGAATCTCCTTGATTTGAACTTGGAATTGCTTATTGGGTGCCATGAGAACAGTTTTTCTACGTGAGTTCTACAGAGAGAGTAAGGTGCGTTAGGTTTTGGTTTGATTTGAGAGAGCTTGGGTGTTTGATAGTGTTTGAAGGTTTTGAATGAGTTGGAAATGAGATTTTAGAAAGAGATGAGATTCGAGTTTGAAAGGAAGTCTTAGGCAGGGCGAAAATTTAGGTTTAAGATTGGAAATGAAAAAATGAGAGGGAAAC
>CAODLS010483341.1:0-10185 GCA_948243855.1 Flueggea neowawraea | reverse complement strand
TCGAGTTCCTCCAACTCGATATTATAGCCACACAGGCGAAAATATAGCTACACAGGCACCATAGTTTCATATACTATAGCCACACAAGCACAATATATAGTCACACAGGCAAATGATATACTTTATGTATCAATATTACGCTTTCACGTAGTTGGGTGTCCCACATCAAAACATTTCACAAAACCTTTCAAAAATCATTCAAAATATTCCAATGAATATCACTTAGTACACATATATCATTTTCCAAAAAATGATACAAAACCTTGTCAGACAAAATATTTATAACAAAAATATTTAATACTCATAATCAATAATTATTTCAAATAAAATATATTCGCTCACGAATATATTTTCAAAAAAAACCAAAACATCCATTTCAGAAACCACAATAAATATTAAGAATTTAATATTTATTTTTCGGATACAAATTAATTTCCAAAAACTGGTTTTCACAACCGAGATTATCACATCAATCATATTTTTAGGATTATCTATCGTTTCGTTTAATGAGAATTCAGTTACTGTGCACGCGAACGACCGGTCGTCTGGCAACTCAAACGACACGTCGTTTTCTCTTCAACGAACGACTGACCGTTTGTCGACGGGAACGACGCGTCGTTTTCTTCTTCGGACCGAACGACATGTCGTCTATCAACGCAAACGACAAGTCGTTTCTTCTTCGAATCAAATGACATGTCGTTTCTTTCTTTCAACTAAACGACTGTGCACATGCCCGAACGACACGCCGTTTAGTCCACTTGGCAGACGACCTGTAGTTCAATTTTTATTTTCTTTTCTTCCATTTTTTCTTTCTTTTTCAATTCTAACCAATTTTCACTCAATTTAATTTCACAATACACCTCAAAAATCATATTAATACCAAAAAAATATTTAACACTCCAAAATATCATTAATTAATTTAATGATATTTTAAATTAAAATTAATCATTCAAAAATAATTAATTCGAAAAAAAATTTCAATAAAAAATTTACCCAAAAATTTGTCAAAAATATTCAAGTTATTACAAGTTCAACCATATTGCCCTCAATTGTGGTAAGAAATTCTACAATTACTGTAAATAGAATGGATACATTATCAAAGACTGTCCAACACCTAAAAAATCGACGAGCCCAAGCATTTCAAGCCGTTATTTCAGATCCTACAGCCACAATTGCTGGCACCAATCAGTCTTTTGTTACTCCAAAAATAGTCCAACAAATGATTATCACAACATTCTCTACTTTTGGACTTCATGGTCAAGGTAAGATTGTTTCTTCTCCTTGGTTTGTTGACTCCGGACCATCCAATCATATGAATGGATCACCTAGTTCACTGCATAATATTCAAAAGTATATTGGTAAACAAAATATTCAGATTGCTAATGGAAGTAATATTCCAATTACAACCATTGGTGATATTGGACCGTCTTTTCGTCATGTATTTATCTCTCCTGGATTTTCTACAAGTTTAATTTCTGTTGCTCAGTTGGTGGACAATAATTGTGATGTAAATTTCTCTTCTGGTGGTTGTCTTGTGCAGGATCAGGTGTCGGGAAAGGTGATCGCGAGAGGGCCTAAAATGGGCAGATTATTTCCATTGCAATTTACTATTACTAGAACTTTCTCTTTGGCTTCTATTATTGTTGAAAATCAGGCTGATGTTTGGCATAGACGTTTGGGCCATCCAAATAATGTGATTTTGTCTCATTTGATGAAGCATGGTTTTCTTGGTAACAAAATTAGTGTTTTGCTAATAGATTGTCTCTTGATTGCTCTACTAGTAAACTAGGAAAGAGTAAAGTGCTACCTTTTCCTACTCATGGTGGTTGTGCTAATACATGTTTTGAGATTATACATAGTGATGTTTGGGGTATTACTCCTATCATTTCACATGTGCACTATAAATATTTCGTGACATTCATTGATTACTATAGCCATTTCACATGGATATATTTTTTGAGTATCAAAGCTGAGGTGTTCACTATTTTCAAAAGTTTTATGGCTTATATTGAGACTCAAATTTTCACCTACGTTAAGGTTTTACGGTCTGATAATGGTGGCGAGTATATGTCACATGATTTTCAAGCCTTTTTGCAACAGAAAGGTATTGTATCTCAACAACCATGCCTTATACCCCTCAACAGAATAGGGTGGCTGAACGAAAAAATTGTCACTTGTTGGATATGGTTCGAACTTTACTCTTAGAGGCTTCAGTTCCACCTAGATTTTGGGTGGAAGCCCTGTCTACTGTAATCTATCTAATTAATCGTCTGCCTTTTCAGCAATTAAATTTTGATTCTCCTTACTTTCGCCTTTTTGGGTTTTAGCCTGATTATCATATGCTACACACATTTGTTTGTGTTTGCTTTGTTCACTTGCCTTCTCATGAGCACCACAAGCTTAAAGCTCAATCGGTCAGGTATGCTTTTTCCACGACCCAAAAACGGGCCGAGACCAGCGTATAAGGTGAACCGTCTAAGGAAACCCGGCCCATCTCGCACAAGCCTTGGATAACAGAACTTATAAACAGATCATCATTATTACTAGCCGACTTATTAATCATATTAAAATAATTTAACAAATAATAAATATTAAAAATAATATTCTCTAATAATAATAAAATATAACCATAATGTCAAACACTAAATAAATCATTATAATTAAAATCAATTTTATCTACGTATTATCAGATTTAGATCCATAACCCACTACCTGATGTGAAACATCTAACATAATCATACAAATTGGGCCCAAACAATAAGGCACTCACTGATGAATAGACGATCATCACTGCTGACAAAAGCTGAAATAACCTGAAAAATATTAAAGGGGAGGGGTGAGAAAACTCAGTGAGAAAACGACACTCCAGATCGTCTCATACGTGCATCACATAAACCTTTTAGAACACATTTTTAAAAAATATTAAATACGCGTATATAGTGTATACTATTAGTATACACTCATATATATACAGATAGTAATTCAAAAATTCATTTTGAAATCTTTCGCAAACAAAGTAGACAACAGACAATCAAACAGCTTAAATAAGTAAAACCGATAAAATACCTATTATTTTAATATTTAAAATAATTACTGAGAATAAAGTTAAAAGCTTGACTAAACCAGAATTGTATGATAACATTTCTGAAAAACCATTTCAAAATCATTCATAGACAAAACAGACGATTTGTGATCAGACATAATATTTATCTATAGAAATATTAGTTAAAAATAATATTAACAGGACTAGATTCAAATAATCGGAGTCACATGGACTTGATGATGTAATAGCCACTTACGCAAAAAAGGATACCACCACTTAGGCAAAGGTTATCGCCACTAAGGCAAATGTTATCGTCACTAAGGCAAATGTTATCGAACATTGATATACCAAAGGCTATGCTACTTCGTAACTAGGTATTCTATATCAGAAATATATAAAAATATATATTTACCAAAAACATATGTAAATATATTTAAAACCAAACATATGTACAGAGCAGACAATTACTTATAGATAAATACAATTATTTTCAGAATACATTTTTGAACAGAAAATATTCTAAAATACTAAACAAAATTCTTATATCAGAAAACTTAAATTCAGATAAAATATTTATTATAAAAAATATATTTAATTTTAGAAACATAATACTTAGTACATAAATATAGTTAATTCAAAACAGAGTATTAATTTTAGAATTTAAAATAATATTCAAACAATTTTTATTATAGACAGACATACATAGTAGATAAATTATTTATTACAAAAATTAATAATAATAAATAATAATAATTTTTCAGAAGGACATAATTATTATTCCAGAATTATCACAGAAATCATATTATCAATTAGGCAAATAATTAATTAATATGTATTAGAGAAATAAGTCCAGACACATCAAAAAATATACAAAATTGAAGACACATCCTATGTGTCTGAAGCTGTCATTGCACTCACCTAAAAACTGAGCTAATAATCCAATCGCGATCCAACAGTGAATGGTTGGTCTTCTCTGAAATCGAACATAACTAACTACAGAATTTATTACAACAAATATCAGACATAGTAACTGTGGCATACTAAAAATGTACAAAATGCAAATACAGATGCAAACATTCACTCAACGTCAAAAAATCTATTTCGGTCGAAGATTTATTGCTAAGACCTCGAAAAACAGAATATACGTAAAATTATAGTTTAGTCATTGACTTATGTAAAATTACCATTTAGTCCCTAAAACCTCAGAAAATTATGACTTAGTCTCTAAAATTTTGCAGAATTTATAATTTAGTCCTCTAAGTATTTTAAATTTACAAATTAATTCTCCAATTTTCAAAATTACAAATTTATCCCCTAAACTCTTAAAATTACAAAGCTGGTCCAATTATAAAATATCAGATTGGTCCACTATGCACAATATCAACTGCAGTCCTTAAAATACTCAGAATCTGGAAATTTATATTTTAGTCCTTTCGGTTCAAAATCGCACAAAAAGGTCCTAAAATCCTAACCGAGCATAACCCAACGTTTTTAATCATTCCAATCAACTCCTACCAGTCCCTACAACCTAAATCCATCATTGGTTTCCATCCAAAATGTATTAAAACATCCATAATCGTACTAAAAAATTCGGACCAAAATCCCATTCACCAAAAACCATTCAACCCACCATCTTCAAGCTATGTCCATGTTCAACCAACTCCAATCCATTAAAATCCAACAAGAATGAGCTCAAAAACAACCCAGAATGCTTCAGAACTGAAGCAAAAGTCCTCATCAAACCCATTTTTGTTTCCGATAAACCCAAACGGAAATAAACGAGAAATAGAACGAAACAAACAATTTAAACTCAAACCTTTACCTTGATTGTAGAAAAGAGATAAACGAGAGGTAGAGAGGATTGGACAGAAATCAGGGTTTTTATTTTCTAGGTTTTGAAGAGTGATGACGAAGAACATAAGAAGGAAGAAAGAAGTATGTTGTTGGGTTATAAAAGATGCAAAAAGGTATGTTTCAAAACAGAGGAAAAAAAACAAAACGAAAAACGATGTTGTTTCGGTTTTAGGCACAGCACAGCTGAATAGACGACATGCAGAGGCCTCAGACGATAGGCGCATCTTGACTGGACAACACGTCATTTTTTGCGTGGGCTTCAAATCTGCAACACACGGACGACAAAGATTGCACACGAACGACAACCCTGAAGGAGCAAACGACACTTAGTCTGTTTCGCACACCCAAACGACCAGTCGCCTCTCTTTCTTTTATTTCGACTTTATTCTAATTTTTTAACCAATTTCTACCTAATTAATCAAATCTAATGACCTCAAAAGTTCATTAATTACCCAATTAAAATTTAAAACAAAAAATTAAATTTTTAAACATTAAAAATTATTTTCTAAATTAATTGGAAAAATTACCAAAAATTAATCGAAAATCAAGATATTACAACTTTTATGGGATATAGTACTACTCACAAAGGGTTTTTGAGTTATGATGCTACCACTAATTGCCTGCATATTTCTAGAGATGTGGTTTTCTTTGAACATGAGTACTATTTTTAGCAGCATGTTTTGTCTTCAAATGGTGTTCTTCTTCCTAGCTTTGATGATATATCTCCATCAATCAAGCATTTTAAACCTAGTTTTGTCTATCAGCAACGACAACCCCCATCATCGCAAGTACTTCCCGACCCTGATCCAGTACCCACTACAGTGACTCTTCGAAGATCTAATCATATCGGTCACCCTCCTCATAGGTATGGTTTTTTCTGCTATTTTAGCTAATACTACAATTCCTACCTCTTATTCTCAGGCAACTAAACATGTATGTTGGGAGAAGGCTATGCAAGAAGAATTTCAAGCTCTTCAAGAGAAACATACTTGGGATATTGTTCCATGTCCTACTGGTGTTAAACCCATTGGTTGTAAATGGGTATATTCCATTAAGCTGTGGTCTGATGGCTCACTACCGATATAAAGCAAGGTTGGTGGCACTTGGTAATCGACAAGAGTATGGAGTTGATTATGAGGAGACATTTGCACTTATGACAAATTTGACAACGGTGTGACTTGTTCTGGCTATTGCTGCTTCCAAGGGCTGGTCATTGCGACAGATGGATGTTAAGAATGCCTTTTTACATGGGGATCTTAAGGAAGAGATTTATATGACTCCACCACCAGGGTTATTTTCTACACCCTCTTCTGATGTTTGTGAGCAACATGCTTGGTTTGATAAGTTTCGATTCACACTTATTAGCTTCTCTTTCGTACAGAGTCAGTATGATTCCTCTTTGTTTTTTTGCAAGACGGCTAAGGGAATCATTTTGCTTCTAGTATATTTTGATGATATCATTATTACAGGGGACTGACTTTGAATTAATTTCTCAACTCCTGCAGCGCCTTCAAAGTTCCTTTCATATGAAGGAACTAGGTCATTTACGATATTTTTTAGGCATTGAAGTGAACTCTACCTTGGTTGGTATCTTCTTACATCAACATAAATACATTTAGGAGATAATTACTTTGGTTGGTCTTCAAAATGCTCGAACTGTTGATACTCCCTTAGAAGTGAATGTTAAATATCGTCTTGACAAGGGTGATTTCCTACATGATCCCTCCTTATATAGACGATTAGTGGGGAGCTTCAATTATCTAACTATTACTCAGCCTGATATTTCCTTTGTTGTCCAACAAGTTAGTCAATTTATGCAGGCACCTTGACACCTCCACTTAGTTGTTCGACGCATCGTTCGCTATTTGCAAGGCACTCCTAACCGAGGTCTTTTATTTCCTTTGGATTCTTCTATTCACTTGGTTGCATATAATGAGGCACTCCTAACTGAGGTCTTTTCTTTCATGTGGATTCTTCTATTCACTTGGTTGCATATAGTGATGCAGACTGGGCTGGTGGTCCTGATACTTGTCGTTCAATTACCGGTTGGTGCATGTTCATTGGCAACGCTCTCGTCTCTTGGAAAAGCAAGAAGCGAGATCGGGTGTCTAAATCCTCCACCGAGTCTGAGTATCGCGCTATGTCATTTGCATGTTCTAAGATTGTTTGGCTTCGGATTATTGGGTGAGCTTGGGTTTCCTCAAATTGAGCCTACTTTCCTTCATGCAGATAACACTAGTGCTATCCAAATTGCCGCTAACCCAGTGTTTCATGAGCGCACCAAGCACATAAAAATGGATTGTCACTCCATTCGTGAAGCATATCATGCCCATGTGATCTCTCTACCTCATATAACCTCTCATCCCTAGGCTGTTGATGTATTTACTTAGGCTCTCTAAAAAAAAACCATTTTCTTGTTACCAAATTGATGCTTTCTGATCATCCAACATCAATTTGAGGGGGTAAATCAATGGCATAGATTGTGGACTATCAATTGAAAAGATTATGGTAGATATAATGGCTGAGATTACAAGATCTGATTTACCATAATTTGTGTATTTGTTGTATTCTTACCTAAAGTAGATTAGTAGTAATTAGTGTATTAGTTTTAGATATATTCTTACCTAAAATAGATTGTACAACAACTCCTATTTAAAGGAAAAATCATCAAAGAGAAAGGCATTTAGCCATTTACTCAAATTTTGTTAAGCGACTGTAGAGGAGAGACAACAGAGAGGGGTAGGCAGAGACAAAGGAAAGAAAAGTTAGAGAGAAGAAAGACACGTGAACCAAAAAAAAGAGAGAAGAGAGAGAAAGCTGAATGAGAGGTGGTTTGAGGAGAGAGAAAGTAAATATAAATTGTTGTATTTGTGAAATATAAATTAAAATGTTCTATAACAACAGATATAATTAATCCTCGTTGGAAATGTGAAATCAAAATGTAAAAAAAAAATAGAATGGGTTGTAATTTCCTCAAGAATAGAAAATAAAAACACAACATGCATGACATTATTTTCATTCAATGAATGAAAATAGAGTTGCTGGTGACAACCTCAAATTCATCACCTAGTGCCAGATTTTGAAATCAAGGCAATGATTAATAATCGAGGTATTCATTTCCAACAGCAAAACATCGGCTCATACTAACATATCATATGTGATTGCAAATTTCAGAATAATTGAATAATTGATGTCAGTATATAACTCAGTTGATGTTCATCTTTACCCAGCTTTGGGATTGGGATCTTCAGAATTGAAGAAGGCAATTTACAATGGCCAGGGGGGGGGGGAGTGAAATTTACATACCTCCTCCGCTTGCCACCGCTAAACCATGATTAAAATATCTGATTCTCAAAAAATAAGAATTGCACCAGCTTTGGTTTTAATTTTTGCTCAATCGCAGTTTTCGTGTAGACTGATGCTTTCCCCTCTATCACCTCACCACAGAATTCGCGGGATCATCATTCACAAGATCAACTGAAAATAAATCCAGCAAGGCCACAGGAAAATTAAAAATGCAGCTTTAGGTAAGCTCAGCTCAGAAAGAACCGAGATAATCTTTTATCAATGTTACGATAGGGTTGGTGTAAGCTCCCTCTCGCCTCTGGAACAGAATTCCATCCGTCCGAGCTTGAACTCCTTCAGTAAATGCCAACTCTTGCAGTAGCTCTCTTAAAGTCCTGTCTACTCCAACGATAGAGTTCCCCATACCACTTAAGACCTCTGGCAGTGTTGGAGAGGGTCGTGTCAGATCAACAAGCGATACCTAGGCAGTTCAACCACAAGTGTGAGGAAATATACAAAAAAAATGTCTCTAATTTTATAGTGGAATTAAATTTAAATAATCAACAATAAAAGTAAAAGAAAATAGCTGAAACAGGAAAAATTCTAATAGATAAACCAAACACCATAGAAACGAACATTGCAAAAGGAATTTGGAAACAATGTGCCCCATCAATCAAATATTTTGTATGTGAGAATCAAGTTTTATAGCATATTGCAGGATGAAAAGCACAGGTTGTTGCTAAACTTCAGTCAATTTTCAATTTAGTCATAAATTTTAATTTTTTTTAGTATCACTAAACTTTATGTTCACCAGCATCGGTATTTTGTTAGAATAATTAATGTGATAGTGGTGTGATAGGTTAACTCATTTACCATTTGTTTGGACATACATTTCCCATATAACCTTAAATCACTACCCACAGTCACAGATCATAATCCACAAACCACGACTACCCATATGGACCACTGGCATGGAAATCATTAGGAATTAATATGTTATATCAATGTCCCGAAGACGAAGTTAAGCAAATACTAACGCTATTGACCATATTGCATAAAAAACTAAAGTCAACGACTATGAAAAAAAAAAGTCACAGTGATTATATTGTCAAACTAACTAAAGTTGAGCGACGTACACTATTTTTTATCCGCATCTAGCAAACAATGGACTATGTATTTGTAATAATAAAAAGTAGACATGTTACATTTTTTCTCAAACAAAATATGCTATATGCTTTTTTTTGGAGGAACAAAACAAAGATTTCATACTAAGGATCCTCTGCTTTAAGATAATAGAATTTTTGTGAGAAGTAACAAATACTTTGGAATGTGATTGATAAAAGAGTTTCTAGGGAATTTTCTTAAAATGAAGTAGCAACGACGAAAGAATTCTGTGGTTATAGAGAAAACTAAAACATCATAACGAACCGGTTTGTCTTCAGGAATATTTGCCTTTTGCTTAGCTATGGCAACAGCCCTAGAAAGCCCACCAATTGCATCAACTAATCCTCGTGAAGCTGCATCTTTACCTGTCCACACTCTACCTTGTGCAACCTCTTCCATTTCATCAACCTGGACGAGGGGAAAAAAATTGTGTTTATAGTTCCCTCAAACTACCTCTTATTTTCTTTAAAATTAATATTGTAATAGTATCATATTTCAAAAGAAACCATACAGTCATTGATCTTGAAAAAGCTGCCTTGTCCCGGAATTGCTTATATGCATTCTGAGCAGATTTGGCAAAAAGTTCTGCTTCATCTGGTCTGATAAAAAGTAGCAGAGGTGCTCTTCAATTAAAGTCATATAGGTAACACAATCTTATATAGTACAATGCAGGCATACCAGAAAACTTCATCATTATATGAGAAAATATAAGATTGCCTCTCACCTGAAAGATCGCTGTTCAGCAGCAAGAAGCTCTGCATACTTACCCCTTGATATGATTTCCTTGTTAAAACCGATTTTTTCATAGAGTGACCCCAGGTTAAACTTTCCTACAGCCA
>CAODLS010483293.1:0-15772 GCA_948243855.1 Flueggea neowawraea | reverse complement strand
TAAGTTATAAAACCCTGAATTATTATTGATTAATCAAATTAACCATCTTAATAATTCGTTTATCACTAAGAGAGAATATTTTGTAATCAATCCAATTCGTTCTTTGTGTGTGACCCTATAGGCCCACTCGAAATTGGCAATAGGCCTCGTCCCAACCTTTAGGTCCAAAGTCCATAAGCGGTATCTAGTAATACATTATGGAAACCCAAAATCAAGTGGTTGTCGGTGAACCAAGTTAACCTTTCACAGTCTGATGTATAATCCTTTTGTCACCCGATATCTCATCTAAGGATAATGCATGGTCACATGTCAACCTTATATTGCTTAGCATGTTTCTTGATCTCGAGTAGATTGATATAACAAATGACATTGATAAAATCCTTTATCAATTCATTCGAGTATGCATACATTCCATCAATCATACTCATCAAGTTTCCAAGAGATATCACTATTCAAAAAAGGAACAAATCCATTACTCTCACTATCACTCATCTACATGATTTATGACATATCTAATCATAGACTTTATTGTTATCCTACTACGGATAACATTTGACTAAGTCAAAAAATGCAATTCCTCATGTAGGAGTCGATAGTGAATTTCAGTCAGAGGACTCAAACATAACCACTGCATGAAAGGTATTTTGTGACAACAATCCATGAATTGCTTTCATAGCGACTAGTCCAATACATGTTCCCTAATATGCATATATGTTCTAAGTTGATATCTCATATCCATAATCAGTAAAATGTTACTATCCACTTAGCAATATACTAATCTTTAATTCATTATCATTCCCATGATAATGATCGATTAGGGACATTTAGAATAGTATTCCTTTTATCTTTATGATTTTACTATCAAGTCACGTACTTGATGGCACAAAGAAGAATAAACTATTCATGGAGTTCTATCTTCATAAAACAAATAATATTTCATAGAAATAAAATGCCTCTTTATTATTAAATAAACCAAAATAACAATGTTTACATGATTGGGCTAGGGCACAAAACTAACAGGTTCATGAAGCTGACGCCACCCAGATTCTCTGGTGCGATGGGAGAGGATCCTTATGATTTTTTCCTTGAGGTGGAGCATCGCTTTGAGGCTAGGGACATTACTGATGATGCCAATAGAGTTAGACTCACTGCATTCCTTTTGAGCGATCGTGCAGTTAAATGGTGGAATAGCTTTGAGGCTTGGGACAGTTTTAGTTGGTCCAGATTTAAGTATGGGCTCATTGCGTCTGTTCTTTCTCAGAGTATTCGGGACAAGAAGGCGGATGAGTTCAATGATTTTCGTTAGGTGATGATGTCTGTGGCACAGTATGAGGAAAATTTTAAGGATTTTAGTAGGTATACACCTCTTCATAGCCAGGGAGAGGACACTTTGGCAAGGAAGTTTCTGGATGGGATGTGTCCCATAATTAGCATGACACTAACAGCTATTGGGCTGATTACTGTGAGGAAGACTGTAAAGGCTGCCAGAGGTATGAAGTATATGGATGAGAGGCATCCAAGGGAGTCAATGAAGGTGAAGACCGAGGGTACTTCGAGAGGCCAGCAGGTCCAAGGTCAGGGAGCACAGTCAGAACAGCGTCACTGATATTCTTCCGTAGGGAAGAATCCCAGTTAGGGTCATAGTATGGCTCAACCAGCTGGGCTGAGTAAAGGTCAGAGCATAGAGAGCTTATATCTGTTTGTAGTACTTGCAGGAGGAGGCATCTTGGGATTTTCAACAAGGCAGCTGGCTACTGTTTCTACTGTAGACAACCGGGACACAAGATAACAGATTATCCCATGAAGGGTCAGGTACAGTGAGTACTTGTACTGGTAGAGGAGCAGGTAGAGGCTCCGAGAGCTGCATTTAGGCTGGTCAAGGCAGTAGCCGAGGTCAAGCTACTTTGAATAGTGCTTCAGGATGGAAGGCTCGGGTATATCATCTCAACCGTCAGGAGGCACAGACTTCTAAGGCTGTAGTTACGGGTACGCTTTTGATATTTAGTACTCTAGCATATGTGTTATTTGATACTGGTCTATCTCATTCATTCATCACCACACCCTTTGTTGAGCGTGCTCCATTAGTATTGCGTTAGTTGGACAAGTTGCTAGAGATTTCATCACCTTTGAGTAGCAAGATGCTAATTGATTATGGGGTTCGGGGTTGTGTAATTTCCTTTGATGGGCATGAGTTAGTAGCTGACCTCATCTTATTAGATGTGGGAGAATTTGATGCCATACTGGGTATGGAATGGCTTTCAGAGTGACACATTACTTTGGATTGTTTTACAAAGAGAGTGTGTTTTTGACCGCCTTGTTAGACTGAGTTCTGTTATCAGAGTGAGCGAGACAATGTGGTACGAAGTTATGTATCAGCTGTTAGAGTAGAGAGGATGATTCGCTGAGGATGTGAGGCATATTTGGCTTTTATTTTGACCGAGTCTGAAGGATCGGAGTTAAGGGTCAAAGACGTACCAATGGTTCAGGAATTTCCAACTGTGTTTTTAGAGGAGTTATCTTTACTTTTGCTTGAATGGGGGATTGAGTTTGCTATTGAGGTACAATCTGGCACCAATTCGATATCGGTTCCACCATATCGGATGGCTATAACAGAGCTGAAGGAGTTAGAGACTTAGCTAATAGAGTTGTTAGACAAGGGATTTGTTTGATTGAGCGTTTCACCTTGGAGAGCTCCGTTATTGTTTGTAAAGAAGAAAGATGGAAGTCTTCGTATGTGTATCAACTATAGTCAACTTAACAAAGTAACGGTGAATAATCGATATCTACTTCCGAGGATAGATGATCTATTTGACCAGTTGCATGGCACATAATGGTTTTCTAAGATCGATTTGAGGTCGGTGTATTACCAGTTGCCGATTAAAGGTGAGGACATTCCTAAGACAACGTTTCAAACCAGATATAGTCACTATGAATTTTAAGCAATGTCTTTTGGTTTGACCAACGCACTAGCGATATTCATGGATTTGATGAATAGGGTATTTAAACCATTTTTGGATCGATTCATGATTGTCTTCATTGATGACATTCTGATATACTCAAGGAGTAGGAAAGATCATGTGGACCACTTGAAGTCAGTGTTATAGACTTTGCAAGAACATCAGTTTTATGCTAAGTTCTCAAAGTGCGAATTTTAGCTTGAGCAGGTGACATTTCTCGGACACGTGGTGTCGAGAGAGGGCATTATGGCTGACCTGAAAAAGGTAGATGCAATACTCCATTAGGAGAGGTCTAAGACCATTATAGAGATTCAGAGCTTTCTTGGTTTAGCCAGTTATTATGGGAGGTTTATCCAAGATTTCTAGAGGATAATCGCTCCTATGACTCGGTTGACTCAAAAGGAAGTTAAGTTTGTATGGTCTGATAGGTGTGAGGACAGTTTCAAAAGTTGAAGAAGTGTCTAACGAGTGCACTGGTGTTGGTTCTACCATTGGATTCTAAGGTTTTGTAGTGTATTGCGAGGCATCGAGAGTTGGTCTAGGTTGTGTATTGATGCAACATGGTAAAGTAATTGCCTATGCATCGAGATAACTTAAGTGACATAAACAGAACTATCTGATGCATGATTTAGAGTTAGCAACAGTGGTATTTGCACTCGAGATCTGGAGGCATTATCAGTACGGAGAGATTTTTGAGATCTTTACGGATCATAAAAGTCTGAAGTACATTTTCGGACAGTGAGACCTAAATATGAGGCAGATGTGTTGGCTAGAGTTTCTAAAGGATTATGATTGCACCATATCGTACCATATTGGTAAGCCTAATGTTGTTAACGATGCTTTGAGTTGGAAGTCGGTGGGTAGCTTACCTCATATCTCTATTGAGGATGACTTGCAGTATCTGAGTGGCAACATCTAATGGAGTTTGGAGTTGAGATATAGTTTGATGACTCAGGGGTATTATTGGGTCATATCGAGGCAAGGCCCATACTGTTAGATTGGATCTGAGAGGCTCAGAAGAAGGATTCTGAGTTTCAAAGTTGAATTGAGAAGGTTAAGTCTTTCGGTGTGTCGGGATTCAGTGTTGTTGACTCTGGAGTCCTTTGGTTTAGATTGAGATTGTGCGTACCATCTTCGAGCGATTTAGGCGAGGAGATTATGACCGAGGGTCATAGTTCTGTGTATTCTATACAGTAGGGATGCATTAAGATGTATCAAGATTTTTGAGAGTCTTATTGGTGACCGGGGATGAAGAAAGACGTCAGTGAGTTTGTTAACCAGTATTTGATCTGTCAACATGTTAAGTTTGAGCATCAGTGACTGCCTGGATTATAATAGCAAATGCCTCTTCCGAAGTGGAAATGAGATCGCATCACTATGGATTTTGTAGTTGGTTTACCAAGGATGTCTTCTGGGTATGGTTCCATTTGGGTTATCGTTGACCGATTGACCAAGTCAGTGCATTTTCTCCCTATCAAGATGACATATGGAGTGGCACGTCTAACGAAGTTATATGTGGACAGGATCGTATGCTTGCATGGTGTGCCAATCTCTATAGTGTCAGAAATAGGACATCAGTTCACTTTACATTTTTGGCATAAACTGTAAGGAGAGTTGGGTACTCGGCTATATTTCAGCACAGCTTTCCATTCGCAGAGTGATGGTCAGTCTGAGCACACGATTCAAACTCTGAAAGATATGTTGAGAGCATGCGCAGTGGATTTTGCTAGAAGTTGGGATTCCAATTTTCCTTTGGTGGAGTTTGTATACAAAAACTCGTACCATTCAAGTATCGGAATGGCAATATACGAGGTGTTGTATGGCAGGAAGTATAGATCACCTCTGTGTTGGCCCAATGCCAGAGAGAAAGAACCATTAGGGCTGGATCTTATTCTGGAGACTACTGAGAAAGTTAGATTGATCCAGTAGAGAATTCAGACTGCTCAAAATCGTCAGAAGAGTTACGTTGATCCAAAGCATAAGCCTTTGGAGTTTGTATTTGGAGACTATGTATTTCTTAAGATATCGCTGATGAAGGGCATTATGGAATTTGGGAAGAAAGGCAAGTTGAGCCCAAGATACATTGGTCCTTTTGAGATTATCGGCCGAGTCAGAGTCATGGCATATGAGTTGGCGTTTCCACATCAGTTCACTTCTGTCCATCCAATCCGTCTCACGTTTCGACACAGCAGTCGATAGAGGTTAGGTTTGATCTGTCTTATGATGAGGGTCAAGTCAGGATTGTTGACCGACAAGTCAAGAAGCTTCGAAACAAAGAGTTTGTGTTAGTGAAGGAGATTTGGAGGCACCATTCAGTTGATGAGGCCACTTGGGAGGCCGAAGACGAGATCACTCTAAAAACCATTAACCACCCACTCAACACTCAAATACTGAAGATTAGAATATAACCAAATGGAAAACTACAGAGGGTCCTATCAGAATCCGACGGGGTATTACATACTTCCCCCCTCAAAAGAAATTTGTCCTCAAATTTCCAAACAAATCATATCAAGGCTAAGGTCGAACCTAAGTCTACAAAGTGACTATAACATCCAAATCTATCAGAAAATCATGGAATATCCAATCCACGGATTCAGTAGAGCTCTAACTTACTCAAACTCTAATATGCCAAAAATGATGCAAAGAATGATGCAAAGAATGCTGAGACAGAGACAAAATCTGAGATTCTGAACATGCATAAACTGAGATAGAGATAAAATGCAAAGATTGAAGACAAGGATAGAAATAGAAGATACCAACCTGAATCGAACAGGTGCGGATATATGCGGCCTCATCAACTGAATGGTGCATCCAAATCACCTTCACCGAAGCTATCTTCGTATTCTAGAGTCTTTTGACCTGATGATCAACAATTTTCATCGGAACCTCATCATATGACAGATCGGATCTTACCTCGACCGACTGCGGTGCCAGAACATGAGACAGATCCAAAATATACTTTCTCAGAAGGGATACATGGAACACCAGATGAACATATGCGAACTGAGTCGGTAGTGCCAACTCATATGCCATGACTCCAATGCTGCTTATGATCTCAAAATGACCAATGTATCTCGGGCTCAACTTGCCCTTCTTTCTAAATCTCATCATGGCCTTCATCGGCAATACTTTGAGAAATACATGGTCTCCGACTACAAACTCGAAATATTTACGCTTTGAATCAGCGTAACTCTTTTGACAGCTGTGAGCAGTTTGGATCCTCTGACGGATCAGCCTGACTTTCTCAGTAGTCTCCAAAATAAGATATGGCCCCAATGGCTCTCTCGCTTCGGCCTCGGCCTAACATAGCAGAGATCTACACTTTATTCCATACAACGCCTCGAATGGTGCCATCCCGGTACTCGAATAGTACGAGTTGTTGTACGTAAACTCTACTAAAGGAAAATGGGAATCCCAACCCCCAGCAAAATCTATAGCACACGTTCTCAACATGTCCTCCAAAGTCTGAATCGTGCGCTCGGACTGACCATCAGTCTGTGGATGGAAGGTTGTACTAAAATATAATCAAGTACCTAAATCCTCCTATAGTTTATGCTAAAACTTCGATGTGAAATGAGGTCCTATGTCTGACACTATAGAGACTAGCACACTATGTAGACACACAATCATATCAATGTATAATTTTGCCAAGCGTGCCACTCCATAGGTTGTCTTGACACGGAGAAAATATGTTGACCTCGTTAAACGGTCAACAATCACCCAAATGGAGTCATACCCAGCAGATGTCCTGGGTAGTCCCACTATAAAATTCATTGTTATACGATCTCATTTCCACTCCAGAAGTGGCATCTGCTGCAGCAATCTAGAAGTTCAAACACCGGCTGATAAACTCACTGATGTCCTCCTTTATCCCTCACCACCAATAAAATTCTCGAAGATCCTGATACATCTTAATGTATCCCGGGTGTACAGAACATGTGGAACTATGACCCTCTGCCATAATCTCCTCGCGTAGCCCACCCAAAGATGGTACGCACAGTGTCAGTCCAAACCAAAGGACTCTAGAATCATCAATGTTAAATCCCCATAAGACTTAACCTTCTCCACCAAACTCAAAATCTCAAAATCCTCCTTCTGAGCCTCCCTAATGTGGTCCAACAGAACATGCCTCGCCTCAATGTGACCAAGCAACATCCATGAGTCATCAAACCATAACTCAACTCCGGACTCCATCAGACAATGCCACTTAGACACTACAGATTGTCTCCCAATAGAGATATGAGCTAAGCTACCCCTGACTTTCTACTTAGAGCATCGACAACAACATTAGCCTTGCCAGAATGATATGATATGGTACAATCATAATCATTCAGCAACTCTAGCCAACATCTCTGCCTCAGATTCAGGTATTGCTGTCCAAAGATGTACTTCAGATTCTTATGATCTGTGAAAATATCAAAAGTCTCTCCATACAGATAATGCCTTCATGTCTTGAGTGTGAACACCACTGCTGCTAACTCCAGATCATGCATCGGATAGTTCTGTTCGTGCCTCTTAAGTTGTCTCGATGCATAGACGATCATTTTGCCATGTTGCATCAATACACAAACTAGGTCATATCTCGATGCATCGCAATACACCGTAAAACATCCAGAACCCGATGGTAACACCAACACTGACGCACTAGTCAAACACTTTTTCAGCTTTTGGAAACTATCCTCACACTTATCAGACCAGACAAGTTTGATTCCCTTTTACATCAACTGAGTCATAGGAGTTGCAATCCTATATAATTCTTGGATAAACCTCCTGTAATACCCGACTAAGCCAAGAAAACTCTGAATCTCTGTATCGGTCTTAGGCCTTTCCCAATAGAGTTCGACCTTCACTTTCTTGGGATCCACCAAAATACCCTCTCTTGACACCACGTGTTTGAGAAATGCTACCTGTTCGAGCCAAAACTTGCACTTCGAGAACTTAGCGCAGAGCTGGTGTTCTCGCAAAGTCTGCAACACTGACCTCAAATGGTCCTCGTGCTCCTCCCTAGTCCTCGAGTAGATCAGTATGTCATCGATGAAGACAATGGCCAAACGATCTAGGTACGGTATGAACACCCTATTCATCAAGTCCATAAATGATGTGGGGCATTCGCTAGACCAAATGACATCACTAGAAACTCATAGTGGCCATATCTAGTTTAAAATGTTGTCTTAGGAATGTCCTTACCTCAAATCCTTAACTGGTGGTATCCTGATCTCAAGTCGATCTTAGAGAACCACTGTGCACCCTGCAACTGGTCAAATAGATCATCTATCATCGAAAGTGGATATCGGTTCTTCACTGTCATCCTGTTCAACTGACAGTAGTCAATGCACATGTGAATACTCCCATCCTTTTTCTTTACAAACAAGACTGGCGCACCTCAATATGAAACGCTCGATCGAACAAACCCTTGTCCAACAACTCTCTCAGCTGAGTCTCTAACTCCTTCAGCTCTGCTGGTGCCATCCAATATGGTGGGATCGATATCGGATCAGTACCAGGCTACACCTCTATGGCAAACTTAATCTCCCACTCAGGCGGTAGTCCTGGTAACTCCTCCAAAAACACATCAGGAAACTTCTGAACCACCGGTACATCTCTCGCTCTCAACTCTGACTCCTCAAGTTCAGTGAGCATAAAAGCCAAGTATGCCTCACATCCTCGGCGAATCATCCTTTCAGCTCTCACGATTGACACATAACTTCGCACCACACTGTCTCGCTCACCCTGATAACAAAACTCAGTCTGACCAGACGATCGAAAATACATTTTCTTGGCAAAATAGTCCAATGTAGCATGCCAATCAGAAAGCCAATCCATACCCAATATGACATTAAACTCCCCTACATCTAATAGGATGAGGTCAGCTACCAAATCATGCTCACCAAAAGAGATCACACACTCTCAGACCCTAAAATCCGTCATCATCTTACTACCCAAAGGTGATGATACCTCTAACAACTTGTCCAATGGACGCAACACTAACCCAGCAAGCTCAACAAAATAGGGAGTAATGAATGAATGAGATGCACCCTTGTCAAACAATACATATGCTGAAGTACCAGAAATAGAGAGCGTACCAGTAACTGCAGCATTGGAGGTATGCGCCTCTTGACGGGTGAGATGATAAACTCTTGCCTGCCCTCATGGAGAAGCACTACTTTGAGCTACCTGACCATGGCCACTGCTCTGGATGGCCTAAAAATGACTCTCAAAACCTCTAACGGCTCCCCTACCAGCACCAGTACTAACTGTACCTGAACCTTCTATCATAGACTGACCAGCCTGTGCCACTGCACCAAGCTTCACCGGACGCTCTGCTATATTATGCCCCAGCTATTTACAGTAAAAATAGTTTCCTGTTGCCATGTTGCATACCTCCGGATGCCACTTCTTGCAGATCACACACTGTGGAATCAAGCTCCCAAAGCTCTGTCCTCCACTCTGCCCAGCTGGTTGCGCCACGCTGAGGCTCTGAGAACTCTGACTGGGCCCCTGTCCTCTAAATAAATGTCGGTGCCTCTGGCACAACTGAGCTCCCTGACTCCGACCCTGTTGGCCTCCAAAAGTACTCCCGATCTTTGCCCTCTTAGGCTCCTTCGGGTGTCTCTCATCTATATACTCCATCCCCCTAGCAACCTCTATAATCTTTTGAATGGTATATAGCTCTCTGGCCGCCACTATCCTGCCAATAGTGGGACACAACCCCTCTAGAAACTTCCTAGCCAAGGCCTCCTCTCCCTGACTTGCTGGAGGTGCATATCTGCTCAAGTCCTTAAACTTTTCCTCATACTCCATCACAGACATACCAGCTCCCTGACGAAAATCATTGAACTCATTCGCCTCCCTATCCTGAATACTACGAGGAAGGACAAATGAAACAAGATCCTCCTTGAATTGAGCCCAACTGAATCCCTCTCGAGCCTCAATGCTCCTCCACCATCTCATTGTCTGACCAGTCAGAAGAAATACAACGAGTTTGACCTGGCAGGCATCATCAGTGATGCGCCTAGCCTCAAAATAATGCTCCACCTCAAGGAAGAAGTCATATGGATCCTCTCTCATCCCACCTGAAAATTTGGGTGGCTTGAGCTTCATAAATCTATCCAACAGATCCTGCTCTTTGCCCCGTGGTACAACCATCAGGCCATCTACTACAACCTCCTCCTGCTGAGGATGCTGAACAGGCGACACCTCATGCTGAACTGGTACTGCTCATATGGGCGAAACTGGCTGCCTGACCTGGCTGAGCCCTCTCGAAGCGGTCCAAAACTCGAGTCATCTGTTGAACCATCTCCAACTAAGTGGTAATAAGCTGCTGAAACTGGAGCTGCTACTGAGGTAATGGCACTACAACCTTTGGCACACTATATGAATCATGCGGATCCATTGCTGACTGAGCAGTGGCCTCATTAGGCACTCGCCTAGGTCGACCACGACCACGTCTACGACGATCCATCGCTACAGATAATAGATAGACAGATACGTATGCAGATATCAGAATGCAATGATTGCCACAGTACCATACCAGATATCAATGGATATACAGAGGCAAATCAACTGACTCGATCAAAGACACCTATGTTCCATACCAACCCAGACAATACATAGCCTAACGCTTTGATACCACCTTTGGTATTATAGTACACAACTGCAAAAAAGTTACAATAACTTAGGCTCTGATACCACCTTTGTCATGACCTGAGTCGGGCCGATGACCGACGTACAAGGTGAACTATCTGTGGAAGCCTAGCTCATCTTGGACAAGCCTCAGAGATACAGATATTCTACCCAAACATTCATTTATCAAAATATTTATTTAATAAAATACGATTTACAAAAAATAGTATGAATATAATACTATCGAAATAAATATGAAACCGTCATAATATATTGAGAATTCAAAATATAAAAATATAGCCTAGTATCTTAACAGAAATTCGGTATGAAACTCTAACTACAAAATACAAAAGTAGAGCCCGAACGAGGGCACTCACTAAATAGCAAAGAATGTCTCACTGGTGACGGAGTGCTGAACAGATGTTGAGCGTCAAAATGTATATCTGCCAGACATACAAATAAGATAGACAATAATAAAATGGGGTCAGGGCCCAGTGAGCCAATAACACTCCAGATTGTCTCATACGTGTCTCACAAAGACAGGTTTCAAAACCGTTTCAAAATATACCGCACTCGTATATACAAAAATAATATATATACACACTACGTATGTAATAACTTTCAGAAAATGTTTTATCAAAACGTTCGCATACAGAGCAGACAGCATGCATTCAGACAATATCAGAGTATACATATATATATACAGAGGATACATAATAGTATTGTGGACTACGCCACTAGAGCAGAGCATATATATACAGAGGGTACATAATAGTATTATGGACTACGCCACCAGAGCATAGCATATATATATACAGAGGGTACATAATAGTGTTGTGGACTATGCCACCAAAGCAGAACAAAGCATGCATCTGGTAGGAATACATGGTCACCTATTTACCCGGGCAACGAATGTCTTGGCAGAGCATTGATATTTACCATAATATAATAGACAGTCATGCAGAGCAGATCTCATATTTTCAGAAAACATATATATACCAATATATGTATGAACAGAGTAAAAATGTTGATTATTACAAACCATATAAGTTCGATTAATAATTAGCCAAATGATTATTACTCAGATTTTATGTCATATCCCGACACATCAAAAACGATATAAGTAGGAAGACACAACCTATGTGTCTGAAGCTGTCATTTCACTCACCTAGAATCTAAAGTAAAGGATCCAATCAGACATCATTGGTAGGTGGCTGATCATACTGGCAGGAACAGAAAGCTGGAACAGATACATACATAACGGATATCAAAAAAATGATGTTGGTACTGTGGCGGTACCGAATGAATGATATGCAAATGCAGACGCTCAAAGATGCTAAAACTCTAGTCTGAATGATAAACCATCATTCGCAACCCAACATTGAAAGCTCATGTAAAATTACAGTTTGGTCCCCGATTAATGTAAAACTTCGATCAAGTCCTCGAGACTCGAATAAGTTCAAAATAGCTCTCAAAGTACTCTAGAACTGCTAACTAGTCCTCGAGGTAGTTAGAATTCCAAAAATAGACCCCCAACACAAAGAGGTACAAAGATGTGCAAAATTAAATTCAAGTAAGCCAAATTCGCTTACTCGAGTAACCCGTGTTCATCACTTACTCAAGTGAGTCATCTGCTTACTCGAGTAAGACCCTGCCCAGAACATACCCAACTCGACCAAATCTTTATTTCACTAATGGAAATCGATCCCCTAACACCCACATTGACTCGACTCAAGCCCCTGAACTCAAATCTAGAGTCAAAATCATTAACACAACTCAGAAACACACTAAATTGGCCCCAAACGAATGAGTTTGAAATCCATTCACAAACATGTTCGATTTATGTGAATCCAAGCCTACATTATGTGTTAATGGACTCCTAAAGTCCCGAAATCACAACCCTTAACACCCATTCTAACAGAAACAACCTACATCTGAACCTATGAGCATTCATTCAAACCCTAAAATGCACATTCATGCAAAATGATAAAAAATGAAAGAATGAGAGGTAGAGAGATGAATTATTACCTCAAGAGACATCTAGGAAGGAACGAGGTCTAATCGAAATGGCTTCTGGATGGAATAGGAGTGTTTTGAGTGAAGGGAGACGGAGGAGACCGAAGAAATCGAGTGGGGGTATATATAGATCCCTGCCCGAAATGACACCGTTTCACACACTGGGTGCACATCTCACTCGAGTGACATGCCATCTCAATTGAGTAACTCAAATGGTTACTCGAGTAACACGTTCTCAGGTATTCATCATGTTCATCCTGAAACAAGGCTTACTTGAGTAACTAAATGGTTCACTCGAGTAATATATATGCCATATCTAACTCGAGTAAGACTTAACCACTTACTCGAGTAACCCAAGGTCCATATCACTCGAGTAACACACATTTTTTTACTCGAGTAACATAGCTCAACATCATATGTCACCCACTCGACACTCCAATAGATTGAGCTCGACTCAGGGCAGAACCGAAAGCTATAGAGGGTTGTATTAGAATTCGATGGGATATTACACCTTCCTTCCTATACGTCTATTGAGATAATATTGCCCTTCTACACCTCTCTTTCCTCATTTATTCAAGATTATTCATATTAGGGTTTTTGTTGATATGCTCATAGTCTTGATTTTGTGATGCCTCTGTTGTAAGACTTGTTTGGGGTTGGTAAATCGTGCCTTTAGGAGTCAAAAAACACTTAGATTAAGTTTGAAATCGTAAGAATCAATAATATTCATAATGGGTTTGAATAAATTCGGGTTTGAGTGATTCTTGAATGTTTTCGAGTTGTTTTTAAGGATTTGATTATAAAATAATGTTCAGGGGGTTAAATTTAGACAATGTGGGTGATTGGTGTTGAGTTTTATTGGTGGAATCGAGTGGATCAAAATTTTGGAAATTTTGGGTAGATGCATTACTCGAGTAAGCCATTTGCCTGACTCGAGTAAGCCAGTGCTTCAGCTTACTCGAGTAAATATTGGGTGTTACTGGAGTAAGTCATACCTTGGATTACCTTGTGTTACTCGAGTAAGCCATGGTCCTAGGGGACCAAAGATGTAATTTTTTGTATTTTGGTGATTTCTAAGAATTATGGGTCTTATTTGGAGATTTTGATTACTTGGAAGACTAGTAGAACTCTTTGAGGACTAATTGGTGAATTTTGAAAAGTTTGATGACTAGAACATAATTTTACAGTAGTCGGGGATCAAACTGTAATTTTACGTAGATTTTAGATTTTGGATGTAGAATGAAGGATTTTTATTTGACATAGGTTTTCAGTGTCCTCGAGCGTCAGCATTTGCATTTGTATATCATGCAACTAGTATTGCCACAGTACCATATTTTGACTTTTGTATGTTTGTATCTGTATCTGTTTCAGCTTCTTGTTCTTGTCAGCGCGATCAACCACCATTTAGTTGCACTTGAATGGATCCTTAGCTTCGGATACCAGGTGAGTAAAATGGTAGTTCAGACACATAGGTTGCGTCACCTAAATTATATGTTTTTGTTGTGTGTTCGGCCTTTCCCTGGAAAATGGATTAACTAATGGATTCGCTAATTAATAATCCATATTATGTGATTATTAATATATGGTTTTCGTTTCTGAAAATAATATTATATTTGGTTTTCATTTCTGAAAATAATATTTATATTTGGTATATAAATATTTTCTGCAAATTTCTCAATTTTGGCTATTGAATATTTATATAAGGTATATGAATATTTTCAATAAAGGTGATTTCAGTTTTGCATGTGCATTTGCTATATATATGATTTATATATATTTAAATACTTCGATGTGGGACACCTGTACTATGAGGGTAAATATAGTCTTTGGTATACCAATACACATTCAAGACCCAGTTTCTAATGTTTATGGTAGCCGTGTGTCCGGCTAGATGCATGTACTTAGTTTCAGTATAGTGGTGGAGTCCACTCTTATGATATTTATCTGTCAGTTTCATGTCCCATATCACATTCCTTTTCGATATAAGTATACGAAATGTATTTTCAGAATGTATCTGCATGTTGTTTGCTTAGGATACAAAACTTTTTTTTTTTTGAAAAATAGATTTCTAAACTAATATTCAGTATTAGTGTGTATATGTATATACTCTATATTTGTATGCGAAATAGTTTTGAAATATTTTTAAACTATTTTGATAAGGCCTAAAGCCGCTCTGAAGTGTCATTTCCTCAATAGAGATTCTTACCCCTTTTTTCTTTGTTTCCTGTTTACTTTCCTTACCCTATTTCTCATGATCACTTTTTGGCATTCGACAACCGTCCGACATCTTCATCCTAGTGAGGCGTTCCAGTTTATTGTGAGTGCCCGTTTGGTTCGGGCTCCTTTGTGTATGTTTAGAGCTTTACACCAGGATGTTGTTGGCTTACCGGATTATATATCTATTGGCTTTTGGATTTACATTCATTTACTTGATATTATGATTTAATTTTGTAAAACTTATATTACATACATATGATCTTAGTATAAAATATTTTATACTTATTAAATGGCTTGGCAACTGTTTTATTCGGTAAGAGTGGGTAGATTGTCTGTATCTCCGAGGTTTGTGCGAGATGGTCCGGGCTCCTATAGATTGTTCGTCTTGTACGCCAGTCATGGTCCGAAAACGGGTCATGACAAACACATTGTCTCTAAACAGAGTTCCTTTTCAACTCAACCTTGGAACTCCATGGAGGTAAGTTGCGTTCTAAGTGGGGTAGGTCCATTTGTGGTTACTCAAGTTTTTGATCATGGTGCTGTTGAAATTCAGAGTTTGAAAACTAATAAAAATTTTAAAGTCAATGGTCATAGGTTGAAACCTTTTTATGAGGGATTTGAGCCACACACTGTAGAGGTAATCTACCTCGATGATCCAACTGGTTCCATTTAGCAATTCATTTTCGTCCAACTAGAAAGACGTTAAAGAAACGCTTTTTGGGAGGCAGCCCAAGCCAATTTTGTTTCGTTTGATTAATTTTTTCCATTTTTGTCTATTTTTATTCTTTGGTTCCTTATTTTTCTTATTTCATTTTTTTGTTTTGTTTCAGTTATAATTATTTTGTTATTACTTCCTTTGGACTAATCTTCTCTATGTCAAAGCTTCTGTTGTTTTTATGGCTACATTTCAGTGTTGGGCAGTTCTTCCTCCAATTCTCCATGTTTCCAGATTGATATGG
>CAODLS010483217.1:0-13752 GCA_948243855.1 Flueggea neowawraea | reverse complement strand
TTATTAACCAAGTGGCGGATGCTGCAAAAGGCCCTGTAATTCTAGTAATCATGTCTGCTGGAGGAGTTGATATCAGGTTTGCTAAAGATAACCCAAAAATTAAAGCCATATTGTGGGCAGGATATCCTGGAGAGGAAGGTGGACGTGCCATTGCAGATGTCATATTTGGCCGCTACAATCCCGGTAATTGTTCTATTTCGCTGACCATTTAATCTTCATCATCCACTTTACTTCATGCAGTTGTTTTATACATATGACTTTCATATGCAAATACTGACACATCATCTTTCATTTGTGAATAGGTGGAAGACTTCCAATTACATGGTATCAGGCGGACTATATCATCAATTTCCCCATGACATCGATGCAAATGAGACCAATCGATAGCCAAGGTTACCCAGGTCGAACATACAAATTCTTCAACGGAACTACAGTCTTCCCATTTGGTTACGGCCTTAGTTACACAAAATTCAACTACACATTAATATCATCAAAGAATTCAATTGCTATAAAGCTCAACAGATTTGAACATTGCCGTGACTTGGACTACAGAAACGGTACTTTCAGGCCACAATGTCCTGCACTTCTGATAAATGACTTGAGCTGCGCTGAGCAAGTTCAGTTTGAAGTTGAAGTACAAAATGTTGGCAGTAGAGACGGCAGTGAAGTTGTCATTGTCTACTCTAAGCCCCCAGATGGTATTCTTGCAGCTCCTATGAAGCAGGTCGTTGGTTTTAACAGAGTTTTTGTACCTGCCGGAGGAAGCACAAAGGTTAGCTTTGTGTTAAATGCATGTAAGAGCCTGAACATCGTCGACTACCGCGCTGACCGTCTTCTGCCTTCCGGCGGACACACAATTGTGGTAGGAGATGTAGTTTCGTTTCCTGTTCAAGTTGGTTATAGTTAGGTTGACGTTAGAATGTGAGGAGCTCAAAGACCGGCCTTGATGTCGAATTCGATACCTTGAAGACGGTGATGTTTTGTAATTTTTGTAAGAGATATTCATAAAAGACAAATTATAAAAACTAGTTCCTTCAAACTATTAAACTAATGTGGGCTAAGTAAAGCATTTTTGCTCGTGGATGAGATAAACACATTACTATAAAAATAAGATAAACACAATTCTCAATTAGTTTTCATCAGATAGAAGTTTTAATCCATTCGATATCTACTAGTAAATGATATATGTATATAACGTTATGAACGATTATCTGTACATGATATTCATTATTCTTTAGGAATTTCAAAATCTAAATTATGTATGTATTTTTTTAGTTTCCTTAATTCTATATCCATGCACATAATTAATAGTCTTGAGTGTAAAAAGAAAATATTTGAACGCTGCATTATAATTAAAAAAAACTTCATGTTTAATTTATCTAAAATTAAAATATTTTTTAGTGAAACGATACATGTTAAATTATATATGTATTATCTAATAAATTTACATTCGATTATCCAATGTTTTTTTATAATATGATGATAAACATCAAATAGTGGATATCAAATTGTATTCAGCTTATTGAATTGTTACTAGGATCTTATCTCAATAACATAGCTTGTATCATATCTCAATTATAAATAGAGCCGAAACTACAATTTTTTGCGGTTCTTCTTTCTCTCAGTTTCTTTATCATGGCTAAAATAGGCTACTTTTTGATTCTCATTCATTTGTGTTTATATATTGCTATTGAGGCTAGAGATGTCCCCTCGGCATCCACATCTAAGAACTACACTTATGTGTGCAACCCAGAGAGATATGCTAGTCTCGGTTTAGACATGTCAAATTTTGTATTTTGCGACTCTTCCCTCAGCTATGTTGTGAGGGCAATGGACCTTGTCAACCGATTGACATTACGTGAAAAAGTTGAACAACTTGGAAACAAAGCTACCGGAGTTCAAAGAATTGGCCTTCCCAAGTATGAGTGGTGGTCGGAGGCTCTTCATGGTGTATCCAACGTTGGTCCAGGAACTTTCTTCGACGATGTCATTCCTGGGGCGACCAGTTTCCCCACTGTCATACTCACCACGGCTGCATTCAACGAGTCATTGTGGAAACTCATCGGTCAGGTACTATATGTCATAGTTACGTATTGTCAAGTTCTGGTTTCAAAAGCTCATCGTTTTATGATTGATGCAGTCTGTGTCAACGGAGGCAAGGGCAATGTACAACCTGGGAAGGGCAGGATTGACATATTGGAGTCCGAACATAAATGTAGTGAGAGATCCGAGGTGGGGAAGGGCGATTGAGACACCAGGAGAAGATCCCTATGTTGTCGGAAAATATGCAGTTAATTATGTGCGAGGATTACAAGATGTCGAAGGAACTGAAAATTTCACAGACCTGAACTCCAGACCCCTTAAAGTTTCTTCATGTTGCAAGCACTACGCAGCATATGATGTTGACAATTGGCACGGAATTGAACGTTACAGCTTTGAGGCTAGGGTAATTTATTTCAAGAAACTATGTTCTTTTTTCTTGGTAAATTTGACTGCTTTTTAATTTTTGTTTCTTTATTTTCATAAGGTGACGGAACAAGATATGGTCGAGACATTCCTTCGGCCATTTGAGATGTGCGTGAAAGAGGGTGATGTTAGCAGTGTCATGTGCTCTTACAACCGTGTCAATGGAATTCCTACTTGTGCCGACCCAAAACTCTTGAACCAAACCATCAGAAATGATTGGAATCTTCACGGGTATTGCACACTATATTATATCATATAAAATTCTCTCATTTTTCATTAAAAAAACAATAAAACCCAACATTTATTAATGTTTTTCTTTGTTTTTATTAGGTATATAGTTTCAGACTGTGATTCTATTGAAGTAATGTATCATCATCACAAGTGGCTTGGTGATACAACAGATGATGCGGTTTCACAAACACTCAAAGCAGGTGTAGATTAATATGTATACATATATCCCACATATATCAAAATTAAATTATTAATTAATTTTTGTTAATTGATGTTTCTTTGGTAAAGGGTTGGATCTGGATTGTGGAGCTTATTACACAAAATACACAGAAGGTGCAGTTCAGCAAGGGAAGGTCAGAGGGTCGGATATAGACAAGTCATTGAAATTTTTATACGTTGTACTTATGAGACTGGGATTTTTCGATGGAATGTCCAAATATGACAACCTTGGCAGGAGTGACGTTTGCAGTCAAGTAAACATAGAAATTGCCACAGAAGCTGCAAGACAAGGAATCGTTCTGTTGAAGAATGAAAATAACACACTTCCTTTGAGTGCCGACTTCAAAACACTTGCCGTGGTCGGACCTCACGCCAATGCCACCAAAGCCATGATCGGAAATTATGCAGGTAATAAGTGAATCAACTCGGTTCCGGTTAATTATAAACATGTTTAATTGTAATATTGATCATTAATTGTCTCTATATTGTATAGGTATTCCATGCGAATACACCTCTCCGATTGATGGGTTATCGGAATATGCCAATGTGAAATACCATGATGGATGTGCCGATGTTGCCTGCAAAAATGAAAGCTTGATCTTCCCGGCGGTTCAAGCAGCAAAAGAAGCTGACGCAACTGTGATCGTAACAGGAATAGATTTGTCAGTTGAAGCAGAGAGCCTGGACAGGAATGATCTTCTGTTACCTGGTTACCAAACTCAATTGATCAAACAAGTTTCTGAAGCTGCCAAAGGACCTGTAATCTTAATTATACTGTCTGCAGGAGGTGTTGATATTTCTTTTGCCAAAAAGAGTAGTAACATTCAATCTATTTTGTGGGCTGGTTACCCTGGAGAAAAAGGAGGAAAAGCTATTGCAGAAGTCATTTTCGGAAAATATAATCCGGGTAATTTCATTTTTCATCCATGAGATTTGAAGCCAGAATCTTCATTGTTCATTCTTTAACATTTAAATTTTCTTTAGAGTTCAATAGTATTGTTTAGTATGTAATAATGATTTGCTTATTTTTTTTTGTACAGGAGGAAGATTACCACTTACATGGCATGAAGCGGATTATGTTGAGAAATTGCCAATGACATCTATGCCATTGAGACCAGTTGATAGTTTGGGTTATCCTGGACGAACCTATAAATTCTTTAATGGTTCTACAGTATACCCATTTGGCTATGGCCTCAGTTACACCAATTTCACCTACAAATTGACTGCTCCATCAAGATTACTCAAATTGACACGAAACAAGTTTCAACACTGCCATAACCTGAAGTACGAAAATGGTTCTTACAAGCCGGCATGTCCTTCAGTGAAAATAGACCATTTGAGTTGCAAGAATGAGGTTGAGTTTGAAGTTGAAGTGCAGAATGTGGGTTCAAGAGATGGAAGTGAAGTGGTGATAGTTTATTCTATGCCTCCAGAAGGAATTTCTGAAACATATATCAAACAAGTTGTTGGATTCAAAAGAGTTTTTGTTGCTGCTGGAAGCGTGGAGAAAGTGAAGTTCAACTTAAATGTTTGCAACAGTTTTGGCATTGTGGATTATAGTGGTTACAGAGTGTTACCATCTGGTGGTCACACTATTGTTATTGGTGGTGATGACAAATTGTCATTTCCGTTTCAGATTAATTTTTAGTTAGGTTTCTGTTTTTTTTTTTTTTATGTTAAGTAGTTAGGTTTCTGTTGGCTACCTCTATTTAGACATAATTCATTGCTTAGATGAAGTCTTCGCATTCTATTATTGGAATTCTAGTTTGCAATTGTAATAAAAGGAACTATTAATATCATTTTCTAGATTTAAAAGGAATGCACACTCGCGTGCCACAGGACTCGAACTCGGAACAAAAGGTTTTTTCATTCTCTTTGTGATTTATAGATTTTTTTAATTATATTTATGGTAAGTATTTTTTTTAATTATTATCAATAAGTTAATAGTCTATCGCCAAGTTATAGAGGCACAATAAGAGGAAAACAAAATTTTGCATCTAAAAATTTTTAGAGTGAACGACAGGAAAATATATGTAAAATGGTACTTCTCTATATAGTTTTTTTAATTTGTATTCTCGAAGTGAAACGCCCTTCACAATATGGATTATGCTATCTAGTTGAGTCAATTTTTTAATCACTTATCTTTTCTAATTTATAAGTTGATTATAGTTTTAGCTTATTTAATATTTTTTGATTTGGCCTTACCCATATTAATCTCAAGTTATATTGCCAGGGAGAAATATTTCATTAAATGCTATACAATTTTTGTAGATATTTTTGTAAAAGCTATTCATAAAAGACAAATTGTGAAAACACATTACTATGAAAATAAGATAAACACAATTCTCAATTAGTTTCATCAGATAGAAGTTTTAATCCATTAGATATCTACTAGTAAATGATGTATGGAGTAATGGAGAATTAAATGTATTAGTAAAGCTCTTCTTTATTCACAAAGGTGAGAAGAAAACTCCTTAAGAATAATACCAAGTTTTAGCTACCAACCGAACGTTATATGTTCAAAAAAATTATGTATCAACCTTGAACCATAATTTTTTCGAATAATTTTTTTAAGAATGTCTATGTTTATATCAACATGGTTTATCCTATGTAAATAAAGATAGAGGTCGAAATATCATTGTTAGTCTCATCACTGGGGATGAGAATAAGCTCCATAAATGTTGATGAAACTAAATCAGGCTATTCATCTGCAAATGGCGATAAACTAAACCATATATTGCGTATCTGTGGCCACTTAAGATTTATCTTTTTTTTTTTTGCACCAAGTTTACAATCACCATCACTCTTAGGCAACAAGTTTAGTCTGATGAAATACTTTCGTCATTTATGATAAATACTTTTATGATAAGTATACGATAAATATTAAGCAACACATTTGATAATACAAAATTGCAGATAATAAAAAGATAATCTTGAAAATTATTTTTTTTAATTCAAAAGTAATGATAAAAATACTAATTATGAAAACAGATAAGTCTTTAATTTTTTTAAGATAATTTTCTGTCCGTTTATTGTGTTTCAGATAATAAATAGATGATAAATGTTTTTGATAATTGTATATAGATAATAAATGGATAATATACTCTGGTAATTTACGGATAAGTGAAACACAAATTTTATGTAAATCACAAATTTAGTTTAGTTTATGTAAATCACAAATTTTTCAACCTCATTATATATATAGCCCAAGCTACTTCATTTACTTCTGTACTTCCTATTCCTATTATCTTAAACATGGCTAAAATTTTCTACTGTTTCCTCCTTATTATTCAGCTCGGTTTCATAATTTCTGATGCAAGAGATGTTCCTATTGCTGCAACATCATCAACCAAAAACTACACTTATGTGTGCCACCCTGAAAGATATGCTAATCTTGGATTAGACATGTCAAGTTTTGCATTTTGCAACACTTCTCTTTCTTACGAAGAGAGGGCAATGCATCTTGTGGACCATATGACGTTACGGGAAAAAGCTCGACAACTTGGAAACAAAGCTTTTGGGGTCCCTAGACTTGGCCTTCCAAAGTACGATTGGTGGTCAGAGGCTCTTCATGGTGTCTCCAACACTGGTCCTGGAACTTTCTTTGATGAACTTGTTCCTGGTGCAACCAGTTTCCCTACTGTCATTCTCACTACTGCTTCATTTAACGAGTCATTGTGGAAAACGATCGGTCAGGTAAAACACTCGTTTGACATTTGAACTTAGAACCTGGCATAAGTTTTTGCTAGCTTACCAGCTCGATGATTTGTTGATGTATTTTTTATGCAGGTTGTATCAACAGAAGGCAGAGCAATGTACAACCTGGGAAGGGCAGGTTTGACATATTGGAGTCCGAATATCAATGTAGTGAGAGATCCGAGATGGGCAAGATCCATGGAGACACCAGGAGAAGATCCTTTTGTTGTGGGAGGATACTCTGTCAAATATGTCAGATGTTTGCAAGATGTCGAAGGAACCGAAAATTATACAGATTTAAACACTAGACCCCTCAAAGTTTCAACATGCTGCAAGCATTATGCAGCATATGACATTGAGAAATGGAATGGAATCGAACGTTTTGAATTTGATGCAAGGGTAATTCATTTCAATCTTTTGTGTACAAAATTTACTTACATTTTTTAAAATTTTTGAACTAAGTTGAGACTTTTGTTTATTGATTTTGTTAGGTGACAGAGCAAGATATGATTGAGACATCTCTTCGTCCGTTTGAGATGTGTGTGAGAGATGGTGATGCTAGTAGTCTTATGTGCTCTTTCAACAAAGTCAATGGCATTCCTACTTGTACTGACCCAAAACTCTTGAACCAAACTGTCAGAAATGATTGGAATCTTCATGGGTATTATACATAATATTATTTGAACTCGTTTCATTTGTTATCAGATAATGAAAATCGACGCTTGTTAATGATTTTTATATGTTTTTGTTTGTAACAGATATATAGTTTCAGACTGTGATTCAATCGAAGTAATCCATCATCGCCACAAATGGCTTGGTGATACAAGAGAGGATGCTGTTGCACAATCATTCAAAGCAGGTTATTTATTAGTCCTTTTTTGTCATTTTATTTGCTGCCGTTGAGAATCGAACTCGCCATTTCTTAGCGCTGTCTTATAGAAAAAAACTTTTTTGAATTTTCTTGCAGGATTGGATTTGGATTGTGGAGAGCACTATACGAAATTCACCGAACCCGCAGTGCAGCAAAGGTTGGTTAGGGAGGCAGACATTGACAGATCACTGAGGTACCTCTACGTCGTCCTGATGAGATTAGGATATTTTGATGGATTTCCTCAATACGAGTCCCTTGGCAAGGATAACGTTTGTACTTCAGAAAACATAGAATTGGCTGCGGAAGCAGCAAGACAGGGAATCGTTCTCTTGAAGAATGAAAAAGATACACTGCCATTAAGTTCTGATGTCAAAGCTCTTGCCGTAGTCGGACCACACGCCAATGCCACCAAGGTCATGATCGGAAACTATGCCGGTAATGCCTTAATCGTTGTAATAATGAACTAAATTTTTCATTTTGTTTTAGATTATAAGCATGAAGATGATTTTTTTTCATATTTCAACAGGTATTCCATGCAAGTATACATCTCCCATGGATGGAATATCAGAATATGCTAAAGTGGAGTACCAAGCAGGATGTGGTGACGTTGCCTGCAAGAACGTGAGTCTGATTTTCCCAGCAATGCGGGCAGAGGAAAGAACAGACGCGACTGTAATTCTTGTTGGATTGGATTTGTCAATTGAATCTGAGGGCCGAGACAGAAATGATCTCAAGCTTCCTGGCTTCCAAACTCAATTAGTTAAACAAGTTGCTGATGTTGCCAAAGGAGCTGTTACTTTAGTTGTTTTGTTAGGAGCACCTGTTCTTTTGCCAAAGGAAACGATAAGATTGAGTCTATTTTGTGGGCTGGTTATCCTGATCAAGAAGGAGGCAGAGCTATTGCAGATGTTATTTTTGGAAAATCTAATCCTGGTGAATATAAAAATGATAATTAGTTATATAGTTTTTTTGTATTTTACTTTTATTACTAATGATTTATTTGCTAATTTTTTTCAGCTGGAAGATTACCAATCACTTTCTAGAAGGAGATTATACCGAACAACTCCCAATGACTTCCATGCAACTCAGACCAGTTGATAGCTTAGGTTATCCAGGCAGAACATACAAGTTCTACAATGGTTCGACCATATATCCATTTGGTCATGGTCTCAGTTACACCAAATTTAGCTACAACTTCTGCTCGCACTACCATCAGTTGAAATACAGAAATGATTCTTACGCACCTCTATGTCATTCGGTTAAAATCGAGCATTTGACTTGCAACGATGAGCTTGAGTTTGAAGTTGAAGTTCACAATGAGGGTTTCAGGGATGGAAGTGATGTCCTCATAGTTTATTCTAAACCTCCACAAGGACTCACTGAAACTTATATCAAACAAGTTATTGGATTTAAAAGGGTTTTTGTTGCTGTGTGAAGTTTAGTTTGAATGTTTGCAAGAGTCTTGGCATTGTGGATTATAATGCATATAAGGTGTTACCATCTGGTGAGCACACCATTGTCATAGGTGATAAAAATTGTCGTTTCCATCGCAAATTAGTTTCAGTTAGGTTTTTGGTTTTAGTTCAGATTCGATTTAGACGAGACGGTGAACAGATGAATATTGAATACTTTTGCCTTAGTAGTAGTTGAATGGAAACAATCTTTTTTCACTCTTATTTTTGAGTAGTTTTTGTATATCAAATTGCTTCTCATTGATGGATTAACATGGAAAGCTAAAAAATAGCAATGGAAAAACACAATTAAGTTCCTGATTAACCCAATTCATCAATCGTATCAATATTTCAACAGAAGTTGCAATTTTTTACTAATTCCAAATTGACTTTTGAATGGAACTTATGGAGCAAAGATGATATGATGGTGAAGAAAAGTGGCTAAAAAGTGCGATGATGGTGCGCCACTAGCAGCATATGCAGCAGCAGTAATGTGGCAAAGAAGTGAAACCACAATCACCATGCATGCATGACAATGATCTTTTGTCCCTTTAACTCCAGCATATGAAGGATAAAAAGGACACATCCAGCAATAAAAAAAAAGTGCATATATCAAAGACAGTGACAGAGATTTGAGCAAGCCATGCCCACATAAAGTGATAGTCCACTGTACTCACCCAAAAAAGTGTATACAACTTGGATCCAACATACTACTGCTTATTGCACGCTGCAAGGCAGATGGGAAAGCACTGACCTTGATCTTGATCATGTCTCGAAATTACCCACACCACACATGACACAATTGACATGTTAGAGTATAACATAGGAGTTGATAGCGTCACACAAGTGAGTTCAGGAGCATTAAACAAGTAAAAGAGGCAATAGAGCAACTTTCAGTTTGCCGATATCGGCAAGTTCTTCAAATAATTTGGTTCATGACTTAATCGCTATATTTAGTTCAATTGACCATAACCCATGCCTTCACGAAAGTAAAATCTATCTGGACAACGGCAAAGTAAATAGATTAAAGGGAAAAATATAGAATGCAATACAAATGTCACAGAAAGTACCAAAACAGATACGAGCCAATAGCAGAAACTCATAAATATTACACATCAATTCATCCATCCTATCCCCACTCTTAAGTCTTCGGACACAGGAATTTAAGGGAATAACAACTAAAATCATCAGACCGTCTGAAAATATAACATAAATGGAAGTTTGAGTTCCCCATACTTGTAATTCTGTAACAATATTCTGCTTCCAAGTTCCAAGCTGCCGAGAGAGAGAGAGAGAGGACCTCAATCATTCAGCATTACCTATATCTTGACAAAGAGAGTTTAAAATAGGTCACCAGTCCACTGCCTAATTTCAAGTTCAGTCGTTCAAATTGCCTACTCCAAGCTGCTGCACTTCAACTTTAAGAGACTTGAGGTACCTAACAGCTTCATCTAGAACAGTAACAGTGCTCATTTGTTTGCCACCAGGCACAATTCCTCTCAGCACATTTACCATCTTCTTCATCTTCTGCCGTTTCCTTTGACTGTTACAGCTGCTACTGCTGCCAGAAGATTTCTGAGTAGAAGTGGAGAATCTATTCTTCCAGGGTTCGCATCCATCCATAGAGAACGAATCAGGGTAGTTGCTTCCATAATTTCCACAAGTCCGTGCAGTGCTGACCTCATCCTCCTCATATTCTTCATAGTCTTCCTCTTCCAAGCTCAGCAATGCATCAATATCATCTGAATCCTCTCTCTGAGCAGAAGATACCTCCTTTTCAACATCATTAACATAATTTCTATCAAAATTCTCTTGCATGAAGGTAGTGCGAAAATTAGCAGGACCAGCCAATTTGTTTGCAATTGCAGGATGGAACATAATTTGACTTCGGTGATCAGTCTGATCGAAAATAATAAAATTCTTTGGGCAAACCTCAGAAGGTTGAAATTCAATGCCATGAGCAGGCGTAAAGTGCTTTGCAGCAGGAGGTAAGACTGCCGCAAAGGGAGACACAGCAGGAACATGCATGTAACTATGTCCTGCTTGATTTGCAAGTGGAGGCACTGCCGTTTCAGGAAAAAACTGTTGGTCACTCTGCATCAGAAGCCAACTATGTTCAAAGTGTTAAAAGAAAACAATGGATTTGATGGATTGTTTTGGTGTTGGTTGGCAATTATTCAATATCAATTGGACGAAGATTTCTAAAATCAGCAAAGACAATATAATAAATCAAAGTACTGCCATCCTAGCATAAAAGAGCTGTCTATTCCAAATCATCAACTACCAGAGCATCAAGGGCTTCATCTCCTCACCGCCTTATACAATAGGGAAAACCGTCCCAAATCCCAACAACCCAGATCTTTGCAATACTAGACTACGTAACCGGCTTCAGCAACTGACGGAAATATTCAGCCTGCAACAAAATTATCAAGACACCGGCATCACTACACATATACTGAAGTGACAATCAAAAAATAATTGGTAAAGATGCAAAACATGAAGCTAAGATGAAGAACAATGTACGGCATCATGAATTCATGATACATAAAAATCTACTTCACCATTAAATGGGGAAAAAACATATAAGAGCGATTACTTAGGTTCTTAAGTTCCTAACCATACTGTTGTCAATGACTGCGCATAACAGCTATTTGGAATATCAAAATCCCTTATCCTACCTTCAAACAGGCTAAAAAAATGGAAAGAAATAAGAAAAGAAAGAAAGAAAGAAAAGGAAGTACCTGACAAAATTGCATAACTTGGTAGTAGGCAGCAACCCCAACGCGCATTTTAATCTTCCCAACTTCCTTAACTGCTCGATATCTTTTAATGGTTACGGCAATGTACATTCTCACTCCTGAATCCGCCTTTTTTTATGGAAACCAAACCTACTAACTATTAAATTGACTTCTTCACAAACTAAACACAGATTCACCTGCACTCCACACCCAAAAATACATCAATTCAACCAATCAACAAGAATATATGATAAGCTCAAACCAACAGGAAACTCACCGAAGAAATTACAGAATGACAAGGAAGAACAGGATCAAGCGAACGCAGTTCCTGCTAAAATAGTTCACAAAAGAAGATGTCCACGGCATGTTGCTTTCTGCCTCCAATTGCAAACTTGATATTTTTTATTTCTGAAAAATTTAACAATCTACGCCACTCAACACTGCAAAAAAGGATAATAACCATCAAGTTCAGCTCATACATTAACCAAAAATAAGGAAAAAATTAAAAAAGGTGAAAGCAAAAACGAACCAAACTAGCTACTGAATCGGGAGCTCAGAAATGAAGATCTGTGGAAAGCTCCCTAAATTCACGCCGAGGATCTAGAGAGAGAAAGCGAAGGTGTAGAGAGAGGGAAGTGAAATGCGAAAATGTGAGTGGTGTTTTGTGAGAGGGGAAATTTTTTTCTTTTTAAAAATAAGTAATGGGAAATTTGTGATTTTGTTTTTTTGAAAAATGGAAATTATTGGGGATGTGTGCGTTTTGGGACAGTGAAGAGTCCAATGCTGGGAATCGGAGCCGTTAGATTTGGAAGGGAGCATCGGAAACCCATCCCGTGCAACGCGGATTTAATTTCAGCCGTTGGGTGGAGAAGCACTCGTGAAGTGGGAGCAGTGGTGGCGGTGGGCCTCACGAGGTTTGACGATTTTGCGTACCGTCGAATCGACTCTTCTTGCTTTATTAGCCTTTTTTTTGGCCTCTTTTTAACTAAACCACGTCAGATCGTTGATTAATCGAACGACCTACCGTTTGTCGAGTTTATGAAATGATGATTGATTGGCGTCTGTCTAGTGAGAGTTTATCAGTGTGAAACGACGTGTGAATGAATATGGAGCTTTAGTGGCAACTTTTTTTTCATTTATTTGTCTTTGTTTATTTGTTGTTTTAATGGTTGGCGACGTTCAAAATTCAACGCGACAGACACAAGCACGGGTTGGCTAAACCAGTAGTGCGGTAGTGCCCCCACAACAACCACCACCTACAGTAGCCTGCTTTTTAAAAATTTTCTCATTCATTCATGCTAATAAATGTGGTCAAACTTTTTTTTTTTCTAAAAAAAAAAACTGTCGATAACAGATACTCTTTATCAACTATGATCATACACACAATTATTCTGTATCGTGACATATCACTTATTCGGTGCTAACCAAAATCTATTCAACACAACACCTGTTAAAAATCCAAAGAATGATACATCTAAAGAAAAATTCAGATGCGTCAAAAAAACAATGATAAATCTTAAACTTGAACCTATCACACTTCCAGGGGATGGTTTAACTTTAATATTCTTCGAGAAAATAGACTCATCTGTTCAGTTTTTTGGAACACTAGCGACACTCAAAATACCTTGTTATGCATATAATGTGAGTGTGCCGTTGAATTAGTTCAAATGGTTAAGTATATCAAAATCCGATTCCTCTTAATTTGTTTAAAATAAATTTAATTGAAATAAATTGTATGGTACAATAATAAAGATAGTGCATATTTTTTAAAAAATAAATTATTTTATACTTGAAATAAAATACCTCAAACATACACCCCTTAGCTAGTAAATTTAAATTGATAGATTACATAATAAAAAATAAAAAAAAATAATACATCTTTTAAGTCTTAATAGTCTTAACATGCATGAATAGTAAAATATGCAGAAAATCAAACACACCAATATGGTTGGCATTTCCTTCACAAATAATTCTGCAGCCTAGACTAGACTAGACATAATCTGATTGAAGAAAAGATGTATGCGATTCATAAGCATTATTGAGTCAATAAGCAGAATTTTAGGGCTAATTCCGGAAAGAC
>CAODLS010483122.1:0-16481 GCA_948243855.1 Flueggea neowawraea | reverse complement strand
TTGTGAGTGATTGATACTGTCCACACATGATTTTGAGGGTGTTAAAAGAGTCTTGTTCAACCTTCAAATAATCTGAAACACACACCTTTAGTTGAAAGCATTCGAGTGCTAGCACACTACCTAATCAATAGGTTACGTGTGTAATCCGATAGACATACTCTTCACCATTATTTCTTGTTTTCTATAAGTTCTAAAGATCCTTCAAGGGGTAAAGTTTTAACTTGCTACTTTTGGTGAAAACAAGAAGACGATTGTGCGAAGCGATTAGAGGTAACCATTCGTACACGTTTTATTTATTAGCATGTTTTCGTTTTTGTTAATTTTTGTTTATGTGAAAACATTCTTTGGTTGTGTTCTAAGTGTTGATAACATATTTCAGCTGCCCATATTTGATATGATCACACGTAGAGCTCCCAGTAACCCAATAAAGTATGGTTATCATGCAATTGTAATGCAAATGCTGATGAAATAAATGAATGTGTTGAACCAGGATCAATTAAGGCATAAGCTTCGAATGAATAAATAAGAACTTTACCCGTAACAACTTCTGGTGCTTCAACTGCCTCCTGACGTGTCATAGTGAACACTATCGCCTGAGCTTGGGGCCTAGAACTCTGTGCCTCATATGTGCCAACACTTTTTCCCAAACTCGTTGATCTACCTCGACCTTTACCTCTACTAGCAGCACTGCCTGCTCCACTCATCATAGGTCTCTCTACTGTTGGTTCAGACATAGATTTCCCAATGCCTTTATTTTGAGCACAATCTCGATAAAATGATCAAAGGACCCACACATATAATAAGCACTAGTCTTCATGCGACATTCACCAGAGTGTTTTCTGCCACAAAAACTGCATACTGGCTAGGGACTAGAAATAACTCCTCGACCTCTCCCTCTAAAGGTAAAAGATCTTGACCTAACACCTTGCGGCCACTATAAAACCTACTAGACTCTCCAATAGGGTTACCTCGTTCTCTTTTTGTCGCTGGTAAAACTCATGCCTTTCATTTTCTAACCTTTCTGCTCGTCCTCTTAATTGTTTTATCTATTGCCATTATGAACTAAATTACCCTAGATGTGATGAAGCATAGGACGAATTTGTGATTGGGTTCTGTTATTTTGTTGCTTTGTTCATGAATTGAGACTTATCTATGATTTATATGTTGTTGTTTTTGGATTGATTCTACTGGTGTTTTGATCGAAAATTGATTGCATGCGTGGGAATCGAGAGATTTATCGTGTGTTTTGAATCGCTTATAAGTGAGAGGAGTTGCACGCAAACCTAGAGATAGGTCGACGTAAATCTTTCGGATTAAGGTCAAACTTAATGTGGGAATTCATTAATATTCGTTAATGCAACATGAGGGTATTAAGTAGGAAGAGATTCCAGTTAATCAACTTGACGTTAGATGTTAACTGACTCGAGAGAGAGGTTAATGTATGTTACGAATTCCTACGGTCCAATTGTATGAACAAGTGACTTAGTGATGAGGTCGGTTTTGCTTAGGTAGTCCTAGGGGGATTCAACATTTGGATGCTATTGTTATCCTTGATTGCCCGATTCCTAAACTTTCTTTATGTTGTTGTGTTGTGTGTTGGCGTGTCTCCATTCTTTTTGTATTTAATCAAAACCAATTTAGTTTGTAGGCTAGATAATAGAGAGAGAGTTATTACTAGTACTCTTAGTATTTGTGGGATACGACAGTCGATACTCAGGTCCGCATACTACAATCAATATGTGCGTTTGCCTGCCTACCAACATTATTTTTGTTGTATTCAGTAAATATAAAACGGGATGTAAACAGAATAGTGGGTATGGATATCAAGACTCTCATTTATCCCCTCTTTAACTCTTTTCTTCTTCCCCAATCTTCTTCCTTCTTCTTCTCTCAGTTCATTTTTAGTAGTAAACTTTGACTCTACAAGGTCTCTCTTAGTGACATACTAATCTTAATTCATTATTATTCTCATGATAATAATCGATTATGGATATTTAGAATAATATTCATTTTATCCTTATGTTTTTACTATCAAGTCACGCACTTGATGGTATAAGGAAGAATAAACAATTCATGGAGTTTTATCCTCATAAAACAAATAATATTTCATAGAAATAAAATGTCTCATTTTATTAAATAAACCAAATGACAATGTATACATGATTGGACTAGGGCACAAATACTAACATGTCTACCATGCAATTCAATTGGCAAGGGCAGAAGGTTGTTCTCTCGGGGTTCGGCCTAATTTACCATCCAATCTATCTCTTTTCACCAACTCACGACCTTTTTGACCCAAGATACTGTTCTGGAACTTTTTTACTTAACCACTGCAAACCCAGACACAAATATAAACCATCCTTCATCCCCAGACCACAAACCCCCACTTATAATACCTATTTACGATAACTTTGAGCTCTCCTTGATCAATACTCACCAATCTTCCAAAATCCTTCTAGCCTTCCTCTGGTACGATCTGTGGATCATCGAATTTACTTGGAATGAGGAGTGAAACCTGTTAATTTTAGGCCATATTGATATCCCCATTTTTAGAAAGATGAAATGGAAAAGCTAGTTCAGGAGATGCTAGATCAAGGGATAATACAAACAAGCACCAACCCTTTCTCGTCTCTAGTTTTACTGGTTAAAAAAAGATGGCACTTGGCGATTTTGCGTCGATTATAGAGCTTTAAATGCGGCTACTGTAAAAGACTGATACCTGATTCCTACTGTAGATGAGATGCTTGATGAATTGCAAGGGGTTTCCATTTTTGCCAAACTCCATCTCAGGTCTGGCTATCATCAAATTTGAGTGCATCCAAGGGACATTCAGAAAACAGTCTTTCGTGCTTATAGTGGCCACTACAAGGTTTTGGTTATGCCCTTCGGGCTTACCAACGCACCCTCTACCTTCCAAGCAATAATGAATTAGGTTTTTTGACCTTACTTGCGCCGATTCATTATAGTTTTTTATGACATACTTTTTTATAGTGTCAATGAAGGAGATCATGTAGAGCACTTGTGGATAGAAATGAATTGTCTGCAGGAAAACCAGTTTTACGTTAAGGAAAGCAAATGCTCCTTTGGGAAACCGTCAATTGAGTATTTGGGTCATGTGGTAGGAGGAGGGATGATGCGTTCCGGTCCTTCAAACCTAGATGCCATAATGGACTGGCCACAACCTGCAAATATTAAGTAATTGTGTGGGTTTTTAGGGCTCACTGGTTACTATTGTAGGTTTATTAAAGGATACGCCACCATTGCTGCTCTATTAACTAATTTCCTTAGCACTGACGCCTTTGTTTGGATAGATAATGCTACTGTGGCTTTTCAGACTTTAAAGCAAGCAATGATCTCTGCCTCTGTTCTTAGACTCCCTGATTTTACCAAAGAGTTTATGGTTGAGACGGACGCATCCTTAGTTGGTATTGGAGCGCTTCTATGCAGGAAGCTCACCCTATCTCTTATTATAGTAAGAAAATTGGTCCCCATTTGGCTGGCACTTCAACTTGTATACAAGAACGATATGCACTCACTAAAGCCATCTTAAAGTGGCGACAATATCTATTAGGAAGGCACTTCGTGGTTCGAACTGATCACAAGAGTTTGAAGGAGTTGCTTAATCAAATTATTCAAACACCATAACAACAGTATTATTTACGGAAGTTGCTTGGGTTTTAGTTCACGATTGAATATAAGAGAGGTAACACAAATATTACTGTTGATTCGCTTTCTTTAGTACTTATGGAACCAAATGAGTCCATGCATTTGCTAGTGGTTTCATCTCCAACTTTCACAATGATTGATAATATCAGACATGTGTACACTAATGATACTGAGTTGCTGAACTTGTAGCGTCAATAGGAACAAGGGTTACTTTCGAGAAATTATTACAATTTTCATGATGGCTTGTTGTTTTACAAAGGAAAATCAGAATTTCTTCTATTTCAGCCTTGAGAATAGATCTAATGCGAGAATTCCATAAGACTCCCACTGGTGGACACGCTGGAGCACTACGAACATTAGCACGTCTCCAAGATAACTTCTATTGGTCGTCGATGCGTCAAGATGTTAGAGAATTTGTGGAGTGATGTGAGGTTTTCCAAAAGGTGAAATAGTTTACTTCATCCCATTTGGTCTTTTACAGCCTTTTCCTATTCCAAGTCAAGTCTAGGAAGACGTCTCATTTGATTTTATCACTAGTTTACCTTGCTCTAAAGGACATATAGCCATCTTGGTGGTAGTAGATCGTCTCACAAAGTATGCGCATTTTGGAGCACTTCTGCCCAATTTCACAGCTGTTGCTATCGCTAAGTTATTCACACACATTGTGGTAAAACTCCATAGCTTTCCTCGCACCATCATTTTAGATCAGGATTCAATTTTTCTAAGCAAGTTCTGGAAACGTTTATTCCAGCTCAGTGGGTCAACCTTACACACGTCAATGGCCTATCATCCGAAGACTGACGAGCAAACCTTTATCGTGGATGCGCCTACCTCTTGATTTCAGTATTTAAAATGGGCAGAGTTTAGCTATAACACTACTCATCATTCTTCCATCAATAAGACTCCTTTTAAGGCTCTATATGGGAGATAGCGCTCTTCAGTCCTAAGTTATATGAGCGGTACTACTGAAATTAAAGCTCTAGACACTGCCCTGGTCAACCGGGATAATATGTTGCGCCTTCTTAAAGCCTGTTTGATGCAAGCTCAGGAGCGGATGAAGTTACAAGCAAATAAGCATTGAAAAGATTTCCATTTCGAAGTGGGTCATCGGGCCTTGGTCAAGTTACAACCTTATAGGAAATCTTCTCTTGCTTTACGCATCAACCAGAAGCTAAGTACTCGCTACTTCGATTCGGTTTTAGTAGAGGAATGCATAGGCCCAGTAGCTTATCGCTTACAGTTAGCTGCATATTGTAAAATACACCAAGTTTTTCATATCTCCAAGTTGAATAAGTTTCATGGTGAACCACACAACATTTCAGTTACTCTTTCTTTTGTCACAATTGGAAATCATTTTTTTGCAGTGCCATTAGCCTTATTAGCAGAGCGATCTATTCTGCGGCGTGGACAATCAATACTGCAGGTCTTGGTCCAATGCCAAGACTACCCTCCTGAAGAGGCTACTTAGGAAGACCTCAATCAGCTCCAATTGCAATATCCCATGCTAGACCTTGAGGACAAGGTCAATCTTTTAAGAGGAGGCAGTGTTAGTAACCTGCATTATCTAGTAGAGTTGGGAAAGGCTTAGCAACAAATGAAGAATTGGGCTCATACCCCAAACCATTATTGTGAAGAAGGTTCTAGTGATGAAATTGTTAGGGAATTCTGTTACAGAAAAGGGAGCATATGTGCCAGGTCGGAGAGAGAAAAGGATTTGCAGTAGGCTATTGTAGGTGCGCGATTATGTGATGGCTTAACATAATCAATGATTGTGTGGGAATTTTGGAATTAGTTATGACGTTGTTTTTGTTGTATTCGGTAAATATAAAAGGGGTTGTAAACAAAATAGTGGGTATGGAATATCAAGACTCTCATTTAGCCCTTTTCTAACTATTTTCTTCTTCCCTAATCTTCTCCCTTCTTCTTCTCTCAGCTCATTCTCAGTAGTAAACCCTGACTCCACAGGGTCTCTCTTATCACACTCCACTAACCGAACACTGAATCGCGTCTCCTCCATAGATGCACGTCTCTCTTCGAATTTACACTTAATCAAACCATCATTTCAATTCGATGTCCACTCAGCCTAATCAATTATTTCTTCGCTCAATTTTACTCGTTCCAACCACCCTAATTCAATGGCCATCCACCTAACCATCATCCGATTTGGTCTAATTGTAGCAGTCATTACATTTTCATTTTATTTTTATTTGGCATATTTTTAATTTATTTTTATTTCCATCTGTCTTTTTATTGTTTTTTGGTTTATTTTCGTTTGTTAATTTAGTATATTTTTAGGGTTTAGGGTACACACTCTTTTTAAAGGTTAAGGGTCAAGTTTGGCCCCAACATTTGCTAAACCGGACAAAATTGGCTCTAACATTACCTTGGGTTGGCTTGAAGACAAAACGTTAGTGGTTCGGATCATTTTAGGCCCTAGCCAGTGACGTGTCTTAATGGAGGTGATCTTAGTTAACGAGTAAGTAAGAATTGGAGATGTGGTTGGTTAACAGTAATTATAGTCAGTGATGTGGTTGGTTCGGATCATTTCAGGCCCAAACCACTAACGTTTTGTCTTAAAGCCAACCCAAGGAAACTTTAGAGCTAGTTTTGTCGGGTTCAACAAATCTTGGGGCCAAATTTGACCCTTAACGCCTCTGTAAAATTAGGTGCCACCTTTTGTAATTTTGCTTTCCCTTGCTGTCGGAATTGTACAAAAAGCCGAAAAAAACAAAAGGAAACCTTGTGATGAAATTTGAATTAGTTTGGTTGGGAGAGTGGCGTGAGGTTGAGGAACAAGCATGCACCAACGTGTCCCTTCAGCAGCCAAAAAGTCCTTGCAACACCAAAACATGCATCTTTGTCAAAAACCGATCGAGTGAAACTACTTGCACAAACAATCATCTGACAGCAGCTAAGAAATGTCTCTTCCAAGAGGGGAGTCGGTTGACAAAAACATTAATCCATCCTCGCACTCCAATCAACACCCTCAGACAGAGGCCACAGTGCTCTCCAGCTCTTCTTCCTTGGGGAAGAATCATAATGACAAAAAACAACTCTTGACCAGGGCAAACTAGGTTAGTGCTCTGCTCTATTTCATTTCTCTTTGTTTCCAATCTCTCTATATAAGTATATTAAGATTCAAATACGTAATCAACCTTATTTGCTTAAGATATATTTAAGGAGAAGAAGTTGAATTAATTTGTTGATTAATTTTTCGACTAATTAATCCCGAAACAGAAGAAAGCGACGAGTATCTTTTCAGGGTACCAGACGTTACGCTTGTCAACAATAATGTGAATGCTAAGATTTGCAATAATAAGGATGAAACCGAAGCCGGTGGGAAGCGCCGGCGGGGGCGAAACCCCGTGGACAAGGAGTACAGAAGGCTCAAGAGGTATTTATTTTTGTACATGTTACTGAGGAGCAACAATTATCTAAATATTTGCCCGCATTGCAGGTTGCTAAGGAACAGGGTTTCTGCTCAACAAGCCCGGGAAAGGAAGGTCTATGTCAATGACTTGGAATCAAAAGCCAAAGAATTGCAAGACACCAACTCCAGATTAGAGGAGAAAAATTCTACTTTAATCAATGAAAACACAATGCTTCGAAAGGTAATCAACTCTCTCTCATCATATTCAAATACACTTGATTGATTGATTGATCATTTCATTCAAACAAGTGTTGCTATTGCTGTCAGGTCCTCATGAATACTAGACCCAAAGCTGATGAGCATGCGAGCAAGGAAAGAACAGTTGGACAAGAGCTGACTAGCTAGTACTAATTTTTCATTAATGTGTATATATATATATGAAGGATGGTTTTGATTGGTAAAGGGCTGACTATTACATTCCTGATTTTTTTTTCTTAAAATACTAGTCTGTTAATTTGTGTCTGTAACTTAAATTTTGAATCCTAAATCTATCCAAATAGAGTTAGTGGTGGAACAACTAATTATCCTAAATAATGACTAGCTTGGATCTCCGAAATTTGGGCAGGAATTCGGTCCTCTTTTGCTTTGGGACAGAGATTTGGTTGGGGGCTATACATAGTTGGGTTGTTTGCTCTCGTTTGATCGCTGCTGCATGGAAATGGAATACAGTGAATGATCAACTTTCCCGGGGGTTCCCTTGAAATTTCCCATTAGATACATCTTCTCATCCGCCTGAATCGCTTCTACTATGCAATACTCGAAAAATAGAAGGGCGTCTTTTGTTTGCGCTTTCCCGAATTTTCATGACTACGAACGCTGATGCCGTGTGCAATGATGCCCGTATTTAAGGAATGGTCCGAACGGAGAGAGAGAGATCAGTAGTGTTCACGTCAGTGCTGGTTAAAATACTCTCATTAATGAAGTTTTTGATTAAAACTTCAACATTCTGGATATATACCAGCATGCAACAGTTGCCGAGTTTAGCTTTGGCATCTTCTCTTTATGGTAGATTTGACGTCCAAGAAACATCATATTAATTTTGGGAAGTACAATAGAGGATACAAAATAATAATTGCTAGCAATACTCACTTAAAGACCAGGTTGTGGCAGGTTCCGTCACAAGGGTATGGACAGTCTATAATCTTGACACCAGCGCGATCAAAATACCAGTTACCAACAGACTCTGCAATCCCCTGTAAATTGATCATCAACTTCATGCAAGTGAGGAAAGAACTGAAATGTAAAAAAATGTATCAGGATGGTGTAAAGAACCTATAATTATTAACTTGCAGACACTAGCTCAGACATGGGCACTCTATTCATTTTCAATTGTTTCCTGAAAAAAGTTATATCTCATAATAACTGTATCCTGAAGAAATGCAAAGCGCTGCATGCATATACATGTACCGGGCTCTTACGAAAGACAAGATTGGAAAGAAGAGGCAAGATTGTCTAATCAAGCGTGGAGTTGAGGAATAGGTGCTAAAAAGGAGCTCAGGTGGATCTTTCAATACTAGTATGATATGCATGCTTTGATTGAGCAGTGCTGGTTTTGATTCTATTCCTAAAGAGCTAGCAACAAAATGATGAGGCAGAGTGACCCTCAATTTTTCTGACAATGGCTTTCACTTTGCATTAAATAGAACTCACTTTGTTTCCAATACGAGGAGAATTAGAAGCAAACCACGTATCCTGTCTCTCGGTCTGGCAGTGAGCAAAACATGAATTTAAGAACAATCCATTTTTTTGGGACCTTGCAAAACGTTTTACAGCGTTGAGCATCTGATTTCGGAAACCCATAAGCAAACAAAATGCTGATACTCGTCATAATCGTAGGGCGACCTAGCGGTAAAAACGTGTGCGTTAAGATTTTTATCCATTAAATGTTCTATTTGAAACACGGAGATGTCACCTTGCAAAAACTGAATTTGTGAGGGCGAGCAACGTGCATGATTTTTTCGACACCCAGCCCAATAGCCGTGGGGATCAGCAGCAGGTGGAGCCAAATAGACCCCAGCCATCAGCAAACTATTACTTAACAAAATAACAAGATGAAATTTTCTGCCGAGAAACTCTGAAAGATATTTATGAACCAACACCCTAATTCAATCCCTTTTAAGACAAAACAAAACTGATGGTTACTCATTCATGTGAATTTTTAGTTTTCATTTTTGAAGGAACCAAATTTTTAATTCCAGAAACAAATGGATAAAGTCTTACTTGCCATAAGCTGCATTGAGAAGAAAAGTGGTGTCTTAACTCTTGCGATTAAGCGCTGGGGAAAGAAACACTGCAAAAGTGGATTCCAAAGATTAGAACATATTTTTCCACCTAACTATTTGCGATAAGTGCAGAGGCTACCATAATTGGATTTAAGCGACTGGTACAACCGTGGGGAAGGATCTTCTTCACTCCATGTAACAAAATAACATGAAATCCTTATGTAAAAAAAAAAAAGAAATCCTTGATAAGGAACGAAAATCCTTAAAATGCATGGATAACAATGATATTGTAAACTACTCATGCCGATTCATTCAAGTTAGAGATGATGAAATAACATCATAATTCAAACTTTAAATCACGTCAAGAATGAAGAAATGTCATGCGTATATCACAAATAAGTTAATAATCATTAGAGTCCTCCAACTAGCTTTTAGCACAAGAACACAAGTTGTCAAAAATGAATAAGGACTGATATTAATTAGAACATTGTTTGAAATCTTCAATAAAGAGAATGTCCTGCATAAAAATGCATGCATTCTTCCATTACTCCAAATATAGAGAGAGTTTAGTGTTTTCTTTTTGGAGTTTAGTTTACTACAATCTGCAAAATATAGAGTACTGATATATGATTATGCTAAATCACCAGTTAACTGTTTTGAGTAGAGCCATTGGTGAAGATTTGAAATCAAGTGACTTAATTATTGAAGGAAATCTAATCGACTCAAAAAGGAGTAAATACTTTGGGTAGGTAAACATCAATTGAGTATTGCAATAATTATCACTGTTGAAGGAAAACTAACGTGAAGCAATGAAAACAGGAAAAAGGAGTAAGTACCTGTAAGTTGACAACTCCTCCAAACATGTATCTTAATGTGCGCCATCCAGATATGTCAAGTCTGCATAATAAAACCCACAATGACAGACGTGACTATCAACAAGTGCAATCAGCAATAAAAAAGAGAAGCATCCTCTGGTATTTACGTGTCAAGAAATAGACCACCATCGCTCAAGCACTTGACTCTAGTAGTTCTGGGAAACAATTCTCGGAACTCATCACAGTGCTATATGGATGCCAAACCCCCAGCAGAACATCCTGAAAGTAGAGCCTACAAGCCCAAAAACAGAACTGATATTGAGGGGAAAAGGACGAAATTAACATCTAAATTATTGTATTGCAGAATATACTAACCTGCTTAGCATAGCGCATTCCTTTTGACATCAAATCTTCCATCACAGTAGACCAGATGCGTTCTCCTCGAAAATACAACCGTGCAGCCTGAAAAGACCATACATTCAAACAGAGCATCGCAAAGACTTCCGAATCTAATTAAAACTCCATTTCGGAGTAAAACTAATTTCACATCATAAAAAAGAATAAAATGAGTTTTGTCTACTTAGTTTAGTTTAAAAGAATGGCTAATTGACTGAATTTTCAGAAGGGATTTTGTTTGTTTTTTTGAACAGCTACGCATTGGAGGAATATATAGAAACGTGTACTTAAGCCAGGGACATCAAGTAAATATGCAACAGGAGATGCATGGCAAGCAAAATAGATATTATTGACATTCTTCACAACTGAAAATCAGATTTCAATAGACTCTTCTTTGAATGCATTAACTTTTTGCTTAATATTCTAGGATTTTGCAAGAATATGCGCTTTTATCTTAAATACAGAGAACATATTCCCCTAAACCTCGTTTTGGCTGTCTCCACTAAAGGATGTACCATCACAGTAGCGAACCTTGACTCGGTTCCAATTGTAAAAATCTGCAATTATTGTACTTGCGCTCAGGAAATCATTTGTAATCATGAACCTAGCAAATTGTAGGGGACAAGACCTGGATTTTCTTGGGCTTCGTTGCTTAATATCCCTTCAAATGGTATCGTTTTTCCATATAGTTTGATGAACCGTGGTGTGTTCTCTTATGATAAAGGCAGATTCTAATTGAATTACACCATCCTCCTCCCTGACACAGAGAGAAAACCAAGCAGGTTTTAGATAATGCAACTGTGATGAACTGAAGAAAACACTCTTTGTTACGGAAGCTACATGGAGAGTGTCCCATCTCATAATTACTACATAGTAACTTGACAAGATTAAGAGCTATCTTTTGTCATCATTGCAATAAATGGTGAAGAAAGTGTGGATGAATTCCGGCATACCTCCAATTGAATGAGCCAATTGTTAGCCCCCGATCCATATCCTCTGTGAATGTAGTATGCTGGTAACGTTCCGTCCAGGCAGACTGAATATGCAAAATACAAAGGTTATTGCGATGATGATGAGATTAGGTCTTAGTTGGGTAGTGCTACTGGAACTTCTATCAGATGTGTGATCTGAAGTTTCCAGGAGCTGAATACATCCCAAAAAATCGACCAATGAGAAATGTCTCAGCAAGATAATTTACACAACCGAATTGCTGACCAGAATGCATTAAAAAGAAAAGGTTGAAATGGCATGAACAGAAGCATCAGAATGTGCGGAAGAGAGTAGCACCGCAAATAGAGGATAAATTAAATAAGGGGCAAGAGAGAGAGTACCAGCTCCCTTGGCAGCAGCTCCATGAATAAGGGTAAGACCAACCATCAATGGTGCTCTATTCTGACCAAGTACTGTCTCATTCCAATGCTCAAAGCTGTCGACCCCTGTGCACATCATCAAAATTACAAACTCGTATACCCACGCCATTAGTCTCTTCTTGCTTCCACAACCGTACTCACAATCCATAGCTCTCTATCTGAATAACTGTCTTCTCTTTGCTATCTGAATCTTTGTCGTTGTTGTTGTTTTTTTAAATTGTCAAAAAAGGAAAAACAGAAAGAAATGAAGGTTCTGTGTTATGAGAATCCAGAAACAAAAATTAGCAGGTTGATTACATTGGTCGTGAACTCTCGAACTACTTTATTAAAATCATTTTCAAAGCTTTTGGGGCAAGAATATGGAAGCAAAATACATGAATAAGTCATATTTGGCTGACATTAGTTGCTTAGAATTATTATGCTGTCCGGGAGCAAGTAGTTTGAGAAAAAATGCAGGCGGAGGAGGCAGAAAAGCAAAAGCATGCCCAGGTGCAAGGATTTGTGATACGCACAAGCGCTCCGTATCGTTATGGGTGAGTCTGAGTAGGTGTAGAAACAAAGAAAGAAAGAGTCAGTGGAATGTACCAAATTAAAGCCATTTGGATAGGCTTCCACGACACCTTAAACTAGAAGCGAATCCGTCTGACGCTCACAATGAGGATGGTATGCCATATGCCAAATACAATTAACATATCTCTTTTAAGGCCTCACAAAAATATCCACCGACGGGACGAGACTACTCACATCACCAAAACACCATGCAGCTACAGGCCACACCGCAATTCATCCTTTTATCACTATAATTTGGGGATACAGCCTGTCAGGTCCCACGTCCCGGCCTTTTGTTAATTTCTTATTTTATCATTTTCGCATGCTTTTCCGTCTAACTTTTTTCTTTTTGGTAATAATACCTCCATAAATTCTTATAGTTGGTTGCCAATTATCCTAAGCCATCAGTTGGCTGGGCAGATACTTAACAACAACGTTATTATTCCATCTCTACAAACTGTGATGGGCATAAATAAGAGAAATTGGCAAAGAAACATCCTTGAAGCCAGTGAACATGCCACATAATTAATATTCCGGAAATAAAGGGGCATGCGACAAATCGGCAAACGCAAAAAGAAATACGCATGATTGATGAGAGATGAGAGAGAAACATAGAGAGAAGAAAAAAAAAAGAAAATAAATCATTTATTAAGTGAAAAAAAATGAGAGAAATAAAAAATAATAAAAGAAATTCAAAAAATAACCAATAAGCAAGAAAATGTCCTAAGAAAATTTTATAAGAGAGTGTTTTTAGTATTTTTCTAAGCGAGCAAAACTAATTCCGTCCTAATTTACAATACGACAATATCAGTAAAGCCCAACCAAATCAACCGGCCTCCAAGATATGCAACCCCCTATTCATCACATAATTTTGGACAGTGAGAGCCATATACTTGCCTAGTAACAAATTTCATAAAGGCAATTCTAACAGTACCAAGTTTCACAACAGACAGCTTAGTGAGACCAAAATTTTCTCTGATAGGTGGCTTCTCTGTTTCTAAGTCAGCAAGTGTTCTTACGACTGAGAATTCAGGAATCCATTTCAGTAGGTTTTATATAATTCTCAGAGTATAGATACTTTCAGAAAACATTGCTCCCATCTCGGCTGCAACATAATGTAATAAAGATATCTATATAATTTAGCAAATTTAATATTCTTCCCTGCCTTCAAACCTAAAACTTTTCCTCCATATTCCTCTGATTTCTCCTGTCCTGCTAAATCCTGCAATTTTTTCGCCCACCAGTAGCCTAGTTCTAACCACTTTCTAACCATGTTTTTCTGTCTCCTCGATCCTTAATGTTATAGTGTTTTCAAACACCAGAAACCTAGATTTTAATTGGATAAAACATTGCAAAGATATCTCCTAGTTATGGTAAACCTCAGGACAATCATTTTCATTAACATCCACACATACACACACGCTCACAAAGCTAGTTGAACCATAATAACCTAACACAGCAAAGAGAATGCTAAGAGAGACACAGAAGAGAAAGGAGAGAACGTAAGATGAAGTAACATTAACTATATTATTCAAGTGGGTGCAACTCATCATTACGGGTAGACTGTATACAATTTGAGCAAAACGATAAACCTTCTTTGATGAAACGTTACAAAGCTATAAATTTGATGACCATAAATTTACCCCCATTAATTTTTTTCTTGAATTTTGATATGACAAGAGAAATAAGGATTCACTTAAATTTTCCAAAGATGCCGAATAAACAGACTGTTGAGGAAGAAAAAATAAGAAAAGCGACGAAATTATTACCTGCCATGTACCTGCACCATGAATAAGCACAAGCCGTTAAGGCCAGGAGACTTGTTAATCCAAACACTCAAATGCTACGGAGCAAAGTCGAAAAATTATCAGCTGAAACATTGCCGACTGGCGGTTTCATGATTTCATCAGAGTACCAAAACTATTCTTCACATTATCAGGAAAAATGCCTCTCTTCTAAGGATGCACAACCTAGGATGGAGCCACATGCAGTTCCACACATAGGTCTAGTTTCTTTCCACTTTAATGGTCTAAGTATCGGATTACAAACCCTTCCTATGTTTAATCTCACAATTCCAAACCTCCCAGTTCCTGCTTCTTCCCATTTGAGAACCTTCCCGCCCAATATGTATAATTCATCTCTTAGGGAGGCAAAACCATAACTAAAGGCCTCCAATGCCCTTGTGTGGTCGGGAAGAATTACAGAAGGAACTGAGCCAACATCATACCATTCTCCTTCAGAATCCCTTGTTTTGATCAAGCTCTCACCCCAATCAACAATGGTATATACACATCCATCAGCCATGGTCAGAACGGCAAATTGCATTGCCCTAGAGAAAGGCCAGAGATCCTCCACTGTACTCCATATGTTGTCTGATGGATTGAGAACTTGAGATGTGTCTATCCGTGACAAACCAACCTGGTCATTCAAAACATGAAGTCTGCCTTTAGAGGATAAGCCTAGGCAATCCATCTGCGGATTGGGCATTGGCGGCAGTTCCTCCCACCTGCAATGTTTGCTAAGTCATAACCAACACTCTGAAGAATTCATTAAATATGATAAAAACTGGACAAGCAGACCCATCTCTCTAAGCAAAGACAGAAGTTTAAAAAATGGCCATACAGGTAATGTGAGGCAGACTACTTCATATTAAAGTAAAGGAAAAATCATAATGAAGGAAGAGTTTTGTGGAAAGGAAAATGAAACTTAAGTATCAGCAGCCAGACATACTTTGTACATTACAAGAGAAAAAGAATAGCATAAACAAAGAAATACCCAGCAAAACAGAATAACGGAAAAAACAGCACTTCAAACTTCAATAATCAGTAAGAAGCAATTGGATGCTACCAAATGTTTAGCCCAAGCAAACATACTTATCCGTCAGTGGATCATAGACTTCAGCAAGGGCAAGCCCTCTTGTGCAAGATAAGTTGCTCCCTCCAGCAACATAAACTTTACCAGAAATAACAGAGCATGCAAAATGAGATCGTGGAGAGTGCATTCTTGCCAAATTAGTCCACTTTTTGTCAAAAGGATCAAACTGAAGGACGTGATTAGTTATCAATAGTGTTTGATTGGGAAGTGACGAATCATGTGGCAAATAAGACCCACCAATGACTAAGAGACGATTATTAATACAAACACAAGAAAACCCAAAGTGTTGCCACCCAGCATAATCCCCTGAGATCTTCGGTAGAGGATGCCACCTATCAGCATGAGGATCATAGGCGATCCACTGATCGTTAGACTGTTCGGTCAGAGCAAACAACCAATCACCGCACCATCCTTTCTTTGCCTTATAATGGGCATAGTCTGAGCTGCGCAGCAAATCTCTCCACCCCTTGGACACAGATTCAAGAATTCCATGATACCCGTGGGATATCTTTGCGAGACATCGTAAAGCCAAGTCGTCAGGCAATCCAGGAATGATAAACTGGTGTCCAAATTCCCTAAAATACAGCTTTCCCATGATTAACATCAGAATGAAATAAAATAAATCATTGTCAATGATGAGCAAATGCAATCTTCTCTTGGGAAGAGTCGGGACTGAGACTAACATCTGTCTTTCGAGGATGATTTATTGCTGTTCAGAGTCTTGTTAGAGACAAGATTGCAATTAAAACAAATAATGTAGAGGACAAACTAGAAGAGAGAGGCAGCAAGGAGCAGTAGGAAGTAACAAACAGTCGTATCTTGAATAAAATCGCTGAAAGAAGATAATCAAAACAGGAGCAGGTAGAAATTAAAGGCGACAACATCACAAAGGCCATAGATTACAATTGTAAAAATGATTAATCACAATTATAATGAGATAGATGCAAGCTTAGGGAGACTCACATGGATATGGACTGCCAGTCGATTCAATTGATCACATAGAGTGGCGATGGATGCGGCGCAAACTGAAACCCCGTTTCAGCTTCTCCCAACGCATCCACATCGTTCCTTTGGTCGGGGAGAAGGATGTTTTTATTTATTTATTTATTTATTTATTTATTTATTTATTTCTTTAACAGCAGGGATAAATATTCTCGTC
>CAODLS010483039.1:0-20487 GCA_948243855.1 Flueggea neowawraea | reverse complement strand
GGCGTTTGTTGAGTTGGCTGATGCTTGTGGTTATGCACTTTCTGTGATGCCATCAGCGAAAGGGCTCGTCCCGGAACACCATCCCCATTTCATCGGAACTTACTGGGGTGCTGTGAGCACTGCATTCTGTGCTGAGATTGTCGAATCTGCAGATGCTTACATCTTTGCTGGACCCATTTTCAATGATTACAGCTCTGTTGGGTACTCTCTGCTTCTGAAAAAAGAGAAGGCTATAGTGTTGCAGCCTGATCGCATCGTGATTGGGAACGGCCCTGCTTTTGGATGTGTTCTGATGAAGGACTTCCTCAAAGCTCTTGCTAAGAGGCTGACGCCTAATACTACTGCTTATGAGAACTACCACAGGATTTTTGTTCCCGAGGGACATCCTGTGAAGAGTGAACCTAGAGAACCTTTGAGGGTTAATGTTCTGTTCCAACATATCCAGAAGATGCTGTCTAGTGAAACTGCTGTGATTGCTGAGACAGGGGACTCTTGGTTTAACTGTCAGAAGTTAAAATTGCCAAGGGGATGCGGGTAGGCGATAGATTTTTATATGATGCTGTTCATTTTTACTTTTAGGATTGCAATGTTAACCACTTGTTTCAAAATTGGATTGCAGGTATGAGTTCCAGATGCAATATGGATCAATTGGTTGGTCAGTTGGCGCAACTCTTGGGTATGCTCAGGCTGTTCCAGAGAAGCGTGTGATTGCTTGCATTGGTGATGGTAGCTTTCAGGTATATGATCAGGAATCCTGTGACATGCTCTAGAACTCTGTTTTGACTCTTAATCCAAGTAACCTTATTTACTCGGGAGATTCGTTAACCTGTAACACCTAAGGTGACTGCTCAAGATATATCAACAATGATGCGATGTGGACAGAGAAGCATCATCTTCCTAATCAATAATGGCGGATACACTATTGAAGTTGAAATCCATGATGGTCCATACAATGTGATTAAGAACTGGAACTACACCGCCTTGGTGGACGCCATCCACAACGGTGAAGGCCAATGCTGGACAGCCAAGGTGAGTTTTCAATTAGGCGCACTTACTGTATGACTGCATATGAGCCTGCACAGATATCTGACTTATGGTGCCTCGAATTCGTGGTTTCAGGTGTTCTGTGAGGAAGAGCTGATTGAAGCAATCGAGAATGCGACTGGACCAAAGAAGGATTGCTTGTGCTTCATTGAGGTGATTGTTCACAAAGACGATACCAGCAAAGAACTATTGGAATGGGGCTCCAGGGTGTCTGCAGCCAACGGCCGTCCACCAAATCCTCAGTAGATTTCATCCCTGAAATGCAGCCTCCAGGACCGTCTAGTTTCAAGATGAAATTTTCCCTCACAGCTTCTAAGTCGAAGAGCTGAGTTTGTATTCATGATTGGTTTTTCACCATATTCTGGATATTTCTTTTTAGATTTTATTTGAGTTTAATAATGTAGATATCATGTATTGAGCGTCATTTCATTGTCATCTTTATTGTGAACCTGATGGAAAGTGCAAATCATTGACACATTGTCTACGAACAATTTTCTGGTTGCGCCTAGGTCTAAATTTGTGGACTGCCAATTTCGTCCTGTAGCCGAAATGAAGAGATTCCGTAACATGGGGAAGGCAGGTTTAGTCAATGATACTTGTGGGGTCTCATAATATTGACATGTGCCACGTTTACAATAAAGTCCAAAAAATACCTGTTTGACTGTTGGAGACACTATCATCGTACAGCTTTGACTATTATATTGTTTCTGGAATAAAGAAAAGAAAATCTGATCTAACTACGAAACTTTGTCTTCCGCACTCGAGGGGATCCAAGTTCTTGCTAGTCCACAATTCTACGTCGTTGGATGGTTGAGGTGAACGAGGTGATTCCTATGGCGGAGACGGTGGTTGCTTCATGACGGTAGGGAAAGAAGGGGTACCAACTGATGTTTATTTGGTATTTTCAAATAAACGCATTCTGCTATGCATTAACAAGATCAATCTAACTGAACTAGTACTATCTTTTTGTGGGATTGACCTAATTAATTCGATAGATGGATTAGTCTCTTTTTTTCAGAATAAAATAAAAACATTCTTAAGAGACTTGGAGATTTTCAAGACTTAATGTTCACATGAGTCTTAAAATATAGTGTTTGCCTAGTCAAAAACTTTTTTTATAAATTATTTTATTTATTTTTATCGAAAATTAAATCCATCATCTTTTGATTCTAAAATTGACTCCAACACCTTTAAAAGCTAATTTTTAGAGGAGTGAAGAGTTTGATCATGGTCTGTTTGGATATATTTTTTAATTTAAGATTTTGGTGTCTCGTCGAGATTATTATATGCATATTCTAGTTTTTTAAAAGAAAGGAAAATTCTGATTAAAAAAGAGGGCTTAACAGAGGGGACTAGCTAGTTTCCAGTCTTCAATATGTCTACCATGCTTCTGTGGGTCAAAATCTACTGCCGAACTGTGTCCCAAAAGAGAGTTATCCTCTTGTTTTGGATCTCCAAAATCGTACAAGAATGACCACGACCAACTTGTGGATGTGTGCATATGCCTAAAACAAAGATTCGTGTAAAATTCAGCTTGTAAGACGGCAAACCAATATTTAGCATTCAAACCTTCATATGCGTGATGAATAAAACATTCATCGAACTTGACATTTTATTCATCAACGGAATGACGTAGTGTTGATTCTTACTAACCTCGATGTCCTCAGGCTCTGACTGTCAGTCCTAGCTTTTTTTGTTAAGCACAATTTCACCGCCTGTCAAAATGTAAACATTGTCAGTAGCAAATATGGTAAAGGAGAAGCCGAGAAAAAGCCTGGTATTCGATTCAATATAACAAAAGACACCAGACTGCTCCGGGTCATCCTCCCTGAAAGTTCCGGTTTCAGAACTGACAACAATGTTGCTAAGCAGAGGATAGGATCCTTTTTAACTCTTCTAAACACCACTTGACGGGTGAGGAAGAGGGAAATATGGTACAGAAGCATGTTAAACAAGATTTTCTTACATATGATTGTAATGAAATGGATAAAGCATCACTCTATGTAGCAAAAGGAGTAATGAGAAGAAAGAAAGAAACAGAAAGCTCTGTACAACAAAAATCTTTTTGTGGACAACGCCTAAGAATCGCATCAGACATTATCTTGTGCTCGGACCATTTGACGATTTTCAAGTAAGGCTCGAGGAAACAGGGCTTGACAATTGCTTATATGTGATTTCAGCCTGGGTATGTTAGGGTGAGCGCTTCTGCATCTGTGGCATCGCAATTCCCTTAACAAGAAGCTGTCCTCGTCTTTCAGTGTTGCCCGCCCATTATTTCTGATATCTTCAATTACATCAACTGAATCTCGGAAAAATGCACTATTAAAGGAATTCCAGTGCTTTTTGTTCTTCAGATGGTTTGAATCGAAATCCTGGCTGATAACGTGCATGTGTAGTTGTTGCATTGAAGGGGCCTGTGAAAAAAAGTGCACACAAGATGCATATAAGATATCCGTATCTTTTTTTTTCCGTGTTGTAGAATTGCTACATCTTAATAAGTGGTCAGAGAATAATTTGGACAATAAATCAAAAAAAAAAAAGAGAAGAAGATAGTAGCGAGGGGAAGAAATGAATTGTGTACAAAAGAAAAATCTTAAAGAATAATGAATACCATGAAAACATGCATAATGACGATAATAGAATTCAATTTTAAATTAAAATTATAAACTATTTTATGCAGAAGTAAGTTTCAGCCTCTCTAAATACATTATTCATTTATTAACTTCTGCAACAGAAATTTAAATAAACTAATCCTAAGTCACTATTGTTGTTGTATGCCCTAATACTTGCAGAATACAGCCAATAAATTCAAATCAGCTCCCAAAGTCCTCATTATAACTAGCCTGGAGTTAAAAATGCGTTTATGCGTCGCTTTTCAAGTTTAAAAAATTGGGTACTAATAACTACTATGCACATGTTCCAACAGGAAGTTTCTGTAAGTCATGTTCCAACAGGAAATTTTCTGTGAGTTCTCTAGAATATCAAATCCAGAAAACAGAATAATACAGCAAAGGAAGGAGAGCCATTGTTTACTGCTTACGAAGTGGTATCCAAGGCGGAAGACCATGGATGAATCTTCATGCAAGAACTTTTCTGCCCATTTCAAACCCACAGAATGCATTTTTAGTAACAATGGAAGATGTTCTTGATGCACATCTGCAAGGTGATCAAGACCTTCATGTCGTGCTAACACTAGTAGATGCCTGCGTGCCTACAAAAAGTAATGACAATTCCATTTAGAACTAATGCAATTTTATGTCTTGCATAAAAGATGGTGGACCGAGAAGCGAACTTCACCTTTGGATAGAGATCATTCAACACGACAATGTCATCTGAAATCTCCAGTAACTCACCCTTATGCCTTTCAGGATGTTTGGAAATGTAGTAAAGAGCTTGAGCCCATGAGCCCCAGCTCTTTGATGTGCTTCCACTATTACTTTTGTCTCCACGTACCTTTTCATTTGCACAAGAACTGGAAGGGATAACAGCAGCTCCATTTTCATCATTAGATCCTTTGCTTTTTTTGCTTCTTTCTGAAACATGGATATCATCTCTCTTTATCTTTTGATCACCATTCGCCAAATGAATTCCATAGCCTGATTGATGTGTCCTAACTATAGATAAAAATCCATCAAAGAGTGATGTGTATGCTTCACGGAGAACTTTGCAGCCTTTATCATAGTCATTATCCAAGCAATTAGGTCTTTGTGGGTTCATGTTTGGCCCAAGAACATGGATGACATGGGATACTCCTTCCCTGCTGTATAAGGGAGAATCTGAATGGAGAGGAACAACAACAGCATGTCCAGGGAGAATAGATTTTGAACGTTCCTTGGTTGCTACTTCCAGTGCTGGACCTGCAGCATTGAAAATTGCAGCATTCACACCACCACCTCCAGGTTTAAGTCGCCTGCAGGGAATCATCACAATTAATCTTCCTTATACACCAAACAATACAATCACAAGGGAGAAAATAAACCAAAAAAAAAAAGAGATCAAACTATATACATCATCTATTGGAGAAAAATATTGGTGGCAAATTAAGTTTCAACAAACGAAAGTTTATGAAATCTGATACATACGTTATCTCAGATTACCCAGAACATCTTGTCCGAAATTTCACTGCATTACACTTGAGTATTGAACAACCAATTGAAACAAGCATCTGAAGCCTCTGTACTATATTTTCCACAAGAAAAAAGAATAGAAACAAAAGGAACAAATAATCAAATTACAGAGCTTACCAGTTAGCAGCATTTGCTATGACATTAGCATGTAAACCTCCACAAGAATATAATTGAGTTATGTCTCCAACAAAAGTGAAAAACTTTTTCTCATCTATATTCCTTTGTGCAGCTTTAGCCCTCACCAAAGACAGAATCTTTGATCCACGACTTAAGTCTACCAATACAAGCCTAGCATTGCTAAGCTTATTTACAAATTCCTCAACTTTATCCACGATAATATCAGATGCTTTCTCATTATCAAACCGGAAATCTGCGGTAGAAATGGATGGAAATGCAAGGGTAGGAACAAAATCACTTTGTTTTAACCCCTCGTTACCAGATAACATCGACGCATTAGCTTCTCCTTTGCAGCGAGAGTTGTTTCCCTCACCAACTTGCTCAGAACCCTTTACGCTGTCGAAACTTGACACTGCATCAGAAGGAACATCTACTTTCTTTAAAAACTTCATTATACCAAGCTGCACCTTTGCTCCCGAACTCTTCTGACCAAAACAACCACTCGGTAACCTTTCCAAGGGGCCAAGCTTACGATAACTATCAACTGAATCCTGCACATCATTGTCATTCCAACAAAACAAAATCCGCAAAAACCCTTCATTAAGCTTAGGCAACTCCTTATTCTGCAGCATTCTATTCACAACCGCTGCAGCCTTCCCTCCCTGCAATTTTTCCTCGTGCCCCGTACGTTTAACCGACCGAGATATACAAACCTGAGCCGGAAGATAAAAAACAACAGCATGAACATCCACTCCGGGCCCGCGAAGCTTCACGAAATCCGCCCTCTGTCTCTGTCCAAATTGCACCTATCAATAAACACACTCTTCCCTTCATTCAATTCACTCAGTGCCCTCTTAATACATTGCGGCTTCGTTCCGGGTTTACCATTATTAATCGTGTCCTACTCAGTTAAAAGCAATAGAATAATTCAAATTCATAGTTATTGAGAGCTTCAGGTGCGCTTTTGATAACAAAAAAGAAACTGGAGAAAGGAGTGAACCTGGCAAACGCGAGACCAAGGCCGCGAAGAGCAACGCATGACGTTGTCACAAAAGGTGGATTTTCCGCTTCCCGGAGGTCCCACCAAAACGACGACGATTTGGTTTGGCTTTTCTTCTCCGTGTTGCGTAGAAATTCACAAACGGCGACGTTTTAGATGATCGAAACAGTACAAAAAATAGAGAGAGAGAACAGAATCGAGAATTTCGTAAAGCTTTTCATTAATTAACGAAGTGTAAAAGGTTGCGTATTTATAGAAGCAGCAGACCGAGAGAAAATAACTGACTTAGTGACTTGGCTAATTAACTATGCTGACTCAACATGAGGTCTACCAAACTCTAACAAACACTTCTACAAGTTAATCTCCATCTATTGATTGACTTGCTGATGTACAATGCTGAGAAGAGAGAGAGAGAGAGATTGGAGTATAGCGCGGGGTGTACCTGTGGGTTTCGAAGTGGTCTTCTACTTCCATATCCATCTCTTTTCATCACCTGTGAAAAGGACACTCTTCTCTCTTCGGTTCATAGAGGTGCCAAGAGGCAGTATAGTGTAGAAGAGGGTTCCACATGATCCAGGGCGACAAGTCGCATGGTAATGCAAGCGAAGTCCTAGTGTTGTGCTAATGCAATGAGAAATTACGCGTAAGAAAAAACATAATCTTTCAAACAAATCTCTGCCTCTTTAACCATGACTCCGGGAATAGCTAAAAATAAGGCCTAATCCATGGTATTTGTAACAAAACTTCTGTAAACATGGAAGGCAGATAACTCACTCAATTGAGTTGTTCGTTCAATTTTGTTTGCTATTCTTGTTATATGGTTACCCCCTTTTGACGAAAAAGAGTTTAAAATGCTAATGTTCTTCTCATTTGCTACCTTATATTCTCCTTCAGCACATGACACAATGACAGTTCAGTTGTGCCATGCAACTTCACTGTGCAATCAAATTAACTCTGTATTAACTAAGTTCATCTATCTCCAAACCATTTGTTAGAGTGGAAATTCTGCGAGTGAGTCAAAATTGATAATTGGTTAGAAATGTAATTATAAATAGACGCTATGTACTGATCATATACATCCACAGAGTAATAATAGAGAAAAAGCTTCCTCTCTTTGTTTCTTATGCTAATCCATCCATTAATTCGAGCGTCTTACTTTTTATTAAGCTCACGTAGCAGGCCTTTCCATAGGGTCAACATTGTCACTATAATTCCAGTTAGAAACAAATAGTGTCCCTACATAGCTTTAATGCAATGAGTTCGACATGTGCGCTTCTTTCCATACGTCATGCCACTTCCCAAAACCAAAAGTCACGTCGGAAGCAGCTCTCAAATTCTGGTGGAGATGCTCCACCAGGATTTTCCCGCTTAACATAAATAGAGCCTGTCGTTTACTTTGACAGCTCTTCATCACTGACCAATCTTCATTTGCTTCTTTCTCTCTCCATCTTTCGCAGATTGCTCCTTCTCGTATTCCACACTTCCTGTCTCTGTCACGTAGCCGACGCAGAAATTTCTTTTGGGTCGACAACAATTTTTGAACAGTAAACGGAAAGGGTCATATTTGTATTTGTAGGTATCTGTTTCCGTGCGCCAACAACAGGGTTAATCAGCCCTTATTGTTTTGCTTTCATGGGTGTCTTGTTGTTGGCGCAAATGAGAATTGCAGTCTTTATATGGGCTTTCTTGGTGCCTCTTTCGGCTTTTCTTGTTTGCGTCGATGTAGCTTTGGTTTCTGCTCGGTGCCAGACTGATCAGCAGGCTCTGTTGCTGCAGTTGAAGGAGGATCTAAAGTTCGATCAAAATAAATCAGAGAGACTGGTGAAGTGGGATTCCAGCACAAATTGCTGTAAATGGAGTGGGGTAACATGTGATGATGGTGGTCATGTTATCAAACTTAACTTGAGCAATGAGTCGATCTATGATGGAATTGATAATTCAAGCCTTTTCAGTCTTCATTATCTGCAGAATCTGGATTTGTCTTCCAACAACTTCCGCACAAGTTTGCCGGCCATGTTTGGTAACCTCACAGGTTTACTTCATCTGAATTTGTCAAATGCCGGTTTCTCAGGCCAAATTCCATATCAGATTTCAAAGCTGACAAATCTAACAACTCTCGATTTGTCTATGTTTTATTATCTTTACCACCGAGTTGCTCCACTTAAATTTGAGAATCCAAATCTAGCAACGATATTTCAGAATTTCACACAACTACGAGAACTCTATCTTGATAGTGCAAATATATCTGCAAACGGAAAAGAGTGGTGCCAGCCCTTGTCGTCTTCATTGCCAAATCTTCAAGTGTTGAGCATGTCCAACTGTAATCTTTCGGGCCCTTTTCACCCTTCTTTTGCACAGCTTCAGTCTCTCACCGTCATTCGTTTGAGCCGCAACAATTTCTCTGCTCCAGTTCCAGAGTTCTTCGGCAAATTCTCAAGTTTGATTGAGTTGCTCCTCGAAACATGTGGGTTGCAAGGAACATTTCCAAAAAGTGTATTCCAGGTACGAACTCTAGAGATTCTAAACTTGCGAAATAACAATTTGCTTCAAGGTTATTTGCCAGATAGTCTTGGGGGCAAAGCTCTCAATACATTGCTTCTCAGCAACACAGATTTTTCTGGGACATTACCAATGTCCATTGGCAACCTTCAAAACTTGTCGAGAATAGAGTTGGCATCTTGCAAATTTGAGGGAGCAATTCCCAGTACAATGGAAAATCTCAGCCAGCTTGCTTATTTGGATTTTTCTTCCAACAATTTCAGTGGATCACTTCCATCATTAAGCATGGCAAGGAATCTCACCCACATAGACCTATCTCAAAATCAACTGGCCGGTGATATTTTATCCACAAACTGGGATGCCCTTCAATCCCTTATATATATTGATTTGAGGAACAACAGTCTAAACGGCAGCATTCCCTCTTCTCTGTTTAAAAACCCATCACTGCAGAAGATTCAGCTATCCTTTAATGAGTTTCAGGGTCAAGTTCAAGTTCCTGAGTTTGTAAATGTGCCTTCATTGGATACATTGGATTTGAGCAGCAACAAACTAGAAGGACTTATCCCCCAATCTCTCTTTCAACTTAAAAAGCTTAATGTCCTTTCTCTTTCATCCAACAAACTCAATGACACCATCAAGCTAGAGTGGATACAAAGGCTGAGTAACCTCACTTCACTAGATCTTTCGTATAACAACTTGACATTGGATGCAGGTGCTAGCAATTCTACCTCCACGGCATTTCCCGCAATCAAAACACTGAAATTGGCTTCTTGCAATATGAAAGTGTTTCCTGATCTAAGGAACAATTCAAAACTCTTCTATTTAGACCTTTCTGATAACCAAATTGGTGGGGTTATACCTGATTGGGTTTGGAAAGTTGATACTGGGACTCTTCAGTATCTCAATCTTTCAGGAAACCAGCTGGTTGCTGTACAAGATCCTCCTCCTTCATCTTTGCTTTTGATATTGGATCTAAGCAATAACAAGCTTCAGGGGAAAATTCCAGTTCCTCCACCAACTGCTACTTATGTGGATTACTCGAACAACAGGTTTAATTCCTTTATTCCACCTGACATCGCCAACAACTCCTCCGTCATCTTTTTCTTATCCATGTCAAATAATGCACTCTTAGGAGGTATTCCTGCATCAATTTGCAATGCTAGCTACTTGCAAGTTCTCGATTTGTCTGGCAACAATTTGAGTGGCACAATCCCACCATGTTTAATCAAGCGGAGTGACACCCTCGGCGTTCTGAACTTAAGGAATAACAGCTTCGATGGAAAAATTCCTGATCAATTTCCAGAGACCTGTCAATTACAGACATTGGATCTGAGTGGGAATAGTTTAGAAGGAGAAGTTCCAAAATCTTTGGCCAACTGCTCAATGTTAGAGGTTTTAAACCTTGGGAACAATCTGATCAGTGATGTCTTCCCTTGTCACATTAAGAAGAAAACCAGTTTGCGGGTCCTTGTTCTGCGAAACAACAAATTCTACGGAAACATAGGATGCCCCAAAATCAATAGCACTTGGGGAAGGCTTCAGATTGTGGACCTAGCTTCCAACAATTTCAACGGTACGCTACCTACAAGATGCCTAACTACTTGGAAGGCAATGATAGATGATGGCACCGATACGTACAATCGCCTCAACTTCATACCCTTGGAGCTTACTAGGCTATATTATGAAGACTCAATAACAGTTACCACCAAAGGGCTCCAATTGGAGCTGGTGACTATCCTAACAGTCTTCACATCCATTGACTTCTCATGCAACAATTTTGAAGGGAAAATACCAGAAGTCATGGGACAATTAACAGCACTCCATACTCTCAACATGTCACATAATGCATTCACAGGCCAGATTCCATCGTCTTTAGGCAACTTATCGCAGCTCGAGTCCTTAGACCTCTCGGAAAATCACCTGTCTGGAGCAATTCCTGAGCAGCTTGCTGCCTTAACGTTCCTCTCATTTCTAAACCTCTCATACAACAATCTGTCAGGAATGATCCCAACAGGTACTCAACTCCAGTCCTTTTCAGCTTCAAGCTATGAAGGAAATGGACTATGCGGGCCTCCATTGACAGAAAGATGCAAGGAAACCAATTCATCCCCTAAGCTCTCAAAATATCAAAAAAGTGGATATGATTGGGAGTTCATAGTCCCTGGAGTTGGGTTTGGACTAGGAGCAGCAATCATCATGGCGCCATTGATGTTCTCAAAGAAAGTAAACAAATGGTACGATGATCGAATTGACAAGATCCTCCTCGTACTTCTTCCAATGTTCGGGCTCAGGTACTACACAAAAGATGACTGGAGAATACATCCGGATGAATTTTCCGAAGACGACAACACCGATGCCGATAATGATGATGACGAAGAAGAAGGTGACAGAGACGAAACCCAAGGAAGGTTCTGTGTGTATTGTACAAAGCTTGATATCACCAAAAGACGGGCCATTCATGACCCAAAATGTACATGCTATTATTCTCCACCTTTATCTGCTTCTTCTTCTTCTTTTTACTGCTCTTCCTCTTCATCCCCGTAGCCGTAAGCATTGCATATTGCAAATTCTTTTTCTTATTTTTTTTTTTCCATTTCTTTGTTCTGTTGTCTACTGTCTGTAATTTGTATATAATACAGAAGAAACATCAACCTTGAAGCAATGGGGTTGATTGAAGAGATCAAACGTAACATTCGTGGAATGTGGTGAAAACTTTCACTCAGGAATTTTGTCAAACAGGTTGAGTGCCTTTGAAAATGCAAATGCGCTTCGAATTCGTTGGAGCTCGGCTTCTGTAACGGTTACGATCAGGTAGGTTAGCGGTCATAAAAGACGAGTTGGCAAACCGGGGTGCGTCTAATGCACAGGTTGCCACCTACAACTTCGGTTCCTTTTCAAATGCTTCCCCTGGTTTTACATCTTTCTAAATGTCATTTCTGACAAAGGAGTAACTCAAATACCACATTTGTTTTTCTTTTTATTCTTTTGTCTTAATTTCTTCGCCGGCCAAGTCGCGACGCAAATGGCGCCACGTCGTCGCCCGGTGGTGAAGAAGTAGGGGAGAAAATCGCGCGGCAGAGAGGATGAGCGATGTGGACAGCGGCGACGGCAGCCAGAGTTTCCTTTCACCCTAGCTGCTGTTTGTTATAAGAAGATTACATTTACAGTCCCCAAGCTTTTACAAAATGACAAACCAGTTCCTGGAGTTGCGAAATGACATAGTTACCTGAAAACTTACCAAATTAGTCTTCATATTATTCAAGTTTCACCAAATTATTTAGTGAAAAAAGTCTGAAAAAGTAATTTTCATACACAATTGTAATTTTCATACACAATTGTACAAGGTTGTACATATTGTGTACACATTGTGCATACCCATATACACTTATGTACAACTTTGGAAAATGAATTAATAAAAAAACTGAGGATATTTGTATACGTCATTTACATAGTTATATACCTTGTGTACACCCTTCAAGAAATTGATTAAAAAATAGAGAAAACATTTGTACACTTTGTGTACACATTTGTGCATGCTTGTGCATGATATGCACACAAATACCCTCCTATGTAAACATTATATAAATCCCTAAAAAAATTGATATTTAGTGAAAAAATCATTATTTTTTATTTAAAAAAAATAAATATTATTTTTAGGCTTGTCCAAGTTTGTACACATTCTATCTATACTTTGTACATGATTATATACTGATTGTACACACTGTACTGACAATTCTTTTTAAGCAATTTTTTTTTGCAAGAAATTAACTTCAATTTTTAGTAAAAAAGTCAAAAGATGCATTCTATTTTTTTGTTTTGAGAAGATGACATTCTAGAAAGGAGCAAAACAAAAAGTGTCATTTGAGTTATCATTTTGGGGTTCTATATATTATTCTCCACTCCATGCATAGAAGTGAAAAACACTCCCTATCTCGTCTTTTTAAAATATATTACTCTTATGCAGACATTTTTAAAGGTGTTTCATAGGAGACGCGCTATTTTCTTTTTTGGTAAAAAAAAACTATTTTCTTTTAGACAAATGTTGAAAATAATTTCTCTAATAAATATCTTCTTTCTTTCTTGTCAACTATTTCCTTAAATTATGGCCACATTCCTCCAATATTTTCTTTATAATTATCTATATTAATTTTAAAACTTTATTTCTTTCTTTTGACAACTATTGCCATTAATTACGCTCACATTCCTCAAATATCTATCCCATAATCTTATTATTTTCTTTATCATCAACCCTTCAAAACATCGTCTCTGAACAATGTGTGTTTGGAAATTGTCTCTTAAAAACTTCCATATCCATTCAGTTATGTATAGTGTCACCGTCAAAATAGTCCTATTTAGTGTTTGTTTTCTTCATTATGATCACTCTCATCTTGTCCCATTGAACTCTCTAAATCAATTTGGGACCCTTTGATTTTTCACTTTCAAGATCTTGAACGATCTCTACTTTCAAATATTGTTGTGTTGATAGGTTGCAACCACAGCAACAATACCCAATTTCAATATAAGTACTACTGTATACATCTCCTTTTCTTTGTTTTGTTAACCTTCAACAATTTAGTCCTGAGTAATTTTTTCTTATCAAAAATTAATTTGATAAGTCATTTTGCTCCTATCGAAAGGGATCAGTTTAGTAATAGATTTTTGTAGGTTTTTGTTGCTTGAAATTGGGTTGTTGTTTTCATTTAGTTAAGAATCATATGTTATAATTGTCGTATATCCGAATGATATTGAAAGGATAGTTTGAGCTGAATATTTTATAATTATAAATTTTTCCATACTAATACTTTTTTATTATTGGAAGTATATTAAAGATTATTGAGTTTTTTCAGTTCTGGAAATTTGACTATTGTTTTTAGTTTCTATTAATGCATATTGTCTAAGGATATTCAAATAATATTGTATAGATATTGTTAATAAACATATATATGAGTGTACATATGGAACTAAAATTATGTGTAACTCCAAATGATATTATTTTTTGTTCAAATATATTCAAAGGATAATAAGTGGATATTGTCAATTGAACAAATAAGATATAAGGCATTAAGAGAGAGATTAGGGAAAAATATATAAGCGGCTTAGTAAATTTATTATGTCTTAAATTCAAATAATATCCATTTTTCTTGGATCGACGTATATTTTTTTGTTGATGTTCCTTCTCATGTTGGTTTATGATTTTTGTAGTTTTGTTCTTTTATAATTAATTTTTTTTATTTTGAAAAATCAGTTAAACCTTATCATTGTTGTATCTCCTTAATTTAGGGAGTTTTTATTGATCACATCTCCCCTTTTTTCTGCTTAAATAGGGAGAACTATAACTTAGTATATTTGTTAATTAGTATTCTAATTTTCTGTTTGGTATAATTAATTTGTTTCTATGAGCCCCATGTTTACGTTAAAATCCCGCATAGAATACTGGTTGGGCCATGTGGGATCATTACAGGCCTAATCTACAATCAGGGCCTGAAAGGCTAAAAGAAAAATGCAAATAGTCCCCTCAAATATTTAGTGGTTACAATTTAGTCCCTAAAGTATAAGTATTGTTATTTCATTCCCAAATTCAGGGTTAAATCTTAATCCTAATTCAGCCAATATTAACCATTTTTCCATTTTTTTTTAAATCCACCACATACCTCAAACACACATTCTTAAATCCTACTCTTTTTATTTTATTCCGGCTCAAAAAAAAAATCCTATTCTATTTATTTTCTTGTTCTACACCAAGCCCATCATTTTCCTATGCTTTTCTCACAAATCACAACAAACCAACAATAAGTTAAGGGGCACGATTGGGAACTCACGAAAACTTTGAGGATGATAAAGTAGTTTTTTTCTTTTGGGGAACCGATTTCAAACAATTTATATTTTGGGGACCCATTTCTTCTTTCTCAAAAAAAAAAAAAAAAGAGAATTCTAATGCATATTCGAATTAGTTTTTGATCTACTTTTGTGTGAAAGCAGAATTTAATTTTGAATATACTTGGTATAGTTCTTAGAAAAGATCTTCTAATAAGCTTAATAAGCTTTTTAATCTACTTATAAAAATAAGCTCTTTAATCCTTTTTCTTTCAAAAAAGAACTTCTCATTTGTGAATGTAGGGGAATTTTGTTTAGGGCTTTAACATTCATATATAATCTCAGACAAATTTTCATAATTTTCATATTTCAAGCTCGCATATATTTTTTATTTAGTGAACAATCAATTTAGACTATTAATAACTTTTTTTAAACAAATGAAATTTGTTCAGGATTAACATACTTACTAGTATGCCACTGAAATAAACTAAAGTGTATTAATAAAACTTGCATATTTTAGTACTTCTTTTCTTTGTCGTTTTGTACTTAACCCTAACGTGAATATTGAATTTGATCAAGCAAAATGCAAAAAATATTGACATTATCAACCATAAATTTAGGGATAGGGGACAAATTTTCGAATACCTTTGTGCGCTTCATTTCAATTTTTTTTAAAAAGTCCATCTCACCTGTTACTCAACTCGATTAGGTTGATTCATCGACGAGTGACATTTCTTTAATCAATTCAACTAGATTGGTCTTACTGAAAAGAGATGGGATATTTGTATTGCTCATGGAAATCTCAATAACAAAGGGGCATGGAAGCGCTATAGTTTATAGTCATATCGGACATTTCGAGTTTGATTAATCTTTCTTATCTAAGTCATGACTAATCCTTTGAAGTTGTAGGCATTTTAAATTATTACTTCAAACTTTTCAAATGTTTGAAATACCTTCTAATATTGCTTAAACCATATGAACTAAGATCTAAAATCGAAGGTGTGTTTATGTGTAAAAATCACACGCTTCCACGTAAATTAAGTAGATTGAGCCATGTTAGTAACAAAGGTTTTAGTTGATATAATTTTAGCAATATCAGAGGATATTTCAAATACTTGAAAAGTTGGGAGTCATAAACGTCTTGCAGTGATAATTCATGTCTTAGGCCTTTTTGTTACCACAATCTGCATCATAAATATTGTACGATGTTGCCTTATTCTTAACATCTATTCTCACTCTTTTAAGACTAGATTTTTCTGCTCGATCAAAACATTCAATATACAATGACGTAAAAAATGTCGCCTATTGTCTATAGAGAGATGCAAACATAAAGGAAATCAAAAGTTCTATCAATGGAACGTACTTTAAAAAAAAGAAAGAAAAGGGAAATTGCAAATTGTTGGCATTAAACGAGCTAGGATCGAGTAGTAAAATTTGCTAGAAAAGAAATTTCATACCAATAATACTATTAGAGTTGATCACATTACAATACCTACTTAATCAATATCATTAAACATATAAAGACGTCATAGACCTAGTTGTTCACAAATGTGTTGTAATAAAGCAAGGCCTCTTGATCATCACCACCTACAAAGCAAAACTGCTCCGGCACAGGCAGCGACGTCGCAGGTTGCTGATCAGCAGCCACAAAGTTGGTGTCAAAACATGGAAAATAATCTTGGCAACTTGGGACTACACAATCTTGAGGAAGGGAGATAAGATGATTAACAGAATTGGCATCATCATCAACCGAACTCATTATAGTTTGGTGAAGAAATATTTGAGTCTTCAAGAACTTGACATAGTTAATGGCTTCCTCTAACATGGACACCGTGTCCATCTTGGTTCCACCAGGAACTAGGCTCTGCAAGATCTTGAACCTATCACTGATTCGATGCCTCCTCTCTCTCGCAGCCATGCTTTGGGGATCGGTTGATAGCTTCACGCGGTTGTTGTTGCCTTTCTTTGGAGGCTTTTTATTCTTGTCTTTGCCATTGTTTGGAGCTGAAGAAGAAGATCCGGATGAGATGTTGTACGGAGTAGAGAAATAGTAATCCATGACTGCCACGCACAGAAGTCAAGTATGTTGTAGCAACTATAGTATAACAAAAGTTATATAAGGTTGTTTTGGTAGGGGTCGTTGGTGGTGCGACATATATATAGGAGGAGATACATGGGAACTGTCCATTTTATCTAAAAAGATAAAAATGTCCATTTCAAATGAAAAGAGATGTTGGCCATGTTTATTCAGTGGACTGGATTTTTCTTTTCAATTAAATTTTTACTGAAAATCCGACACTCAAATTCTTTTAGCACTGAAAGGTATTGGTAAGCAAACTGTAATTTGAAATATAATAATTTGTTAATATTAGGCAACATGAGTTAGCTAAAGAACAGGGAATTAAAGTAAAAAAATTGAAGAGTTAATATATGAAAATTTACATGATTTGAACAGTGTAACCTGCATCTATAAATATGAAGAGAGTTGTATTTTATTCACTACGTGGTTTGACCTCTCCACTTTCACCAAGAACCTCTAGAAATTCCTTTCCGGAGCGAACTCCCAAATATTTTCGGTGAAGACATAAATCGGCAGAGATCACAAAATTTAAGGCACTCAAAGTATGAAAAAATAGCAAATTTAATTGAATAATTATTTATTTATCAAAAAGTTAAACAAGACATGACTTATCATTGAGGCCAACTCAAGCTTATTTACAATTAAAATATTTTGGAAATTTCAGCTAACCTTTGTTGAAATTCATGAAAAGGCTAGTCTATATGTGTTTATTTTTCTGGACCTATAAATTTCTAAGGCACATTGATGATTTCACTCGTAACTGCCCGTTGTTGAGGCATAATTTCAGTTTGGCATCTTCTATAACATTGACCAATATTACATTTCATTTTAGTTCCAAGGATATTTGAGTAGAACTCAGATAGTCAAATTATATCCCAAAATAATGTTTTTTTACAATTTAATGAGATAATGGTTATTTTTCGTTGACAACAAGAATTAATGGATTTCAGTGATTTTTTTTATCACTTATGGACAGTGATATAGCTCATTCTTTAAAATCTTGAGTTCGATCGAGTGATATGAGCTCTTTTTTGAGGTTTTGAATTTGATAAATTTTACTCAAATTAAAAGACATTTAAATACAGAATATTAAATAAAAAATTTAACTTTATTTAAATATAATTACAAATTATTTTCTCTTTGATACATTCCACGGAAAATTTTATAATTTAAAAGATTAGTTTTCTAATGTAAAGGTGAAAAAACTGCATATATATTCTTTTCACAGATTACTAGAAGTGGTACCATGCCAGGAACAAAACAAAAACAGGAGACGTTTACCTCTGATGAATTATCAAATGGGGGGCCTGGTCCACGCAAAAGAGATTAACTTTGCCTTTTCTTTTCCTTTCTTTTTTTCCCCTTAGTTGCCTAATTCTTTGCTTCAACTTTAGTAGATACTTCTCCACACAAATATGCGACCTACAAAAAGATACTTAGGGACCCCCACAAATGGTCACTCAAAGGTACATTGTAGTTGGTGATCTGGGTCACAGGTCAGGGTGAAAAATGGGGCATGGTTGGGGGGTCCTGCCTCTGAAATCGAAGCAGATGTAACGATGGGTTATCTAATTCCAAAGAAATAATGTACGAATTATGCCTTTTTCATGTCCCTTAGGTTACATACTGTTATTGAATGAAATTAACTGTTGATGTTCGCTTGATTAGTACTTTGTTTTCTTTGTTTTTAATGAAGAAGAAAGAATTTGGGATTATAGGGTCTTATGATGATCTGCTAAGACACCGGAGACATGTGTCAAAAGGAATCGACACAACCTCCGGTAATGGAACCAGGCCAAAAATCCGAACCGTTGGATCGATTACATTTCCCGGAGAACCTTTGTTATTGTTGATAACGTCGTTCGCGTGAATAGAGGAACCTCAAAAACCAAAAATGAAGAGCAGAAACAACAATAGGGGCAAAAACAAGAAAAAAAAAACAGATTATATGGCTTGGACCTAACCAAAGCAAGAAAGAGGCCAAAGCACGCAGATTGTGCCTCCAGCTCGAGTACAACTACAATCTGGAGCAAGGGGCAACTAATTTGGGATAAGGATCAGGCTTCAGGCATAGCCAGTTACAACGCTCACACATACACAACCTAAACATATGATAGCTAGATGAAGGTGCATTGATTAGACACAACGTATATGATATTTTCGGTTCGACACCTAAATGTAGACATGTAAAATTAGAATTGGAACCGTCAAACGGAACCGAAACTGGAACCAATAGACCAAAACTGGAAGGTTGCGGTTTAGGTTCTGGTTCCACCCCTTTAAAACAGTCGAACCGTCGGTTTGTTTGAACCGGCGGTTCGAATCACCATTTAACCGTTGGAACCAACGGTCATTTTCCTTTTTTTTTTGATTTCTTTTTTGTTTTTTCAACTATATAAATACTCTTACCCCATTCCTACCACAGTATTCCTCTGCCACAAGTAAATGCATTTAATAAATTTAATGAATTTTTTTATTTTATTTAAAATTATGTAATGTAATTACTAGTAGAATAATTAATTTGCTTGAAAATTATTAAAAAAATATTTGGAATACAATATATTATTGGTACTATAGTTAATTATTGAATATAACAAAATTTACAAATCGAGAAAAAATTGAAAGGATAAAATAGCAGATTAAAAATAAAATTTAAAAAAAAAAGAGGGAACCGAACCGAAATTGGAACTGGGCCAAACCGTAGAACTCACGGTTTTGTTCCGGTTCCCCTATTCCAAAAACAGAAACCACTGGTTCCTGAACCGGAACCAACGGTTTGTGAACTGGCAACACCTCTACCTAAATCTCCTTAAAAGCTGAGACTTATGTATGATAAATTTACATATTAAATCAATCAACTATTTTTGGCATTTCTACCCTATGTGTGCTTAATTGTCAGTGAATATATACATTTTTCGTGTGCTGTATATGATGAATGAGAATGCATGAAATATGAAAAAAAAAAAGTGATGGGCAAGGCAAGCAAAAGGAGCTCAAAAAGAAGTTAGAACTATGGGAGGAAGCGGAAGAAAATGTAGAGTCAATAACCACACTAGAAGGGGAGTTGAATAGTGTGGTACTAGACGCTTTGAATTTTCTTCGAAAATAAGAGCGATAAATGAAAGAACACCGAGAACGTATAGTGGTTCGGCCAACTCAATGCCTACATCCACTACCTAAGTATCACCACTTAGGATTTTCACTATCAATCTTCTCAAAGATTACAACTTTACTTTCTAGTTAAGTGAGAACTCTTAAAAGTTTATTGATTCCGGTTCAAGAACAAAAACCAACCTAAGGATCTACCCTTGATCTCTCTCACAATCACTCTTTTAAAAGTGTTCACAAACACTCACCAACAGATTTAAAAGCTAGTGATACAAGCAAATAAAGAATGAAATTGAAGAACAAATACACTTGTATCAATAAATGAGAAATTCAATTTTTTGATGCTTGGTAGTTGTAAGAATTCAATGCCCAGATGTTTTGTTAGTTTTTTTTTGGCCTCCCAAGCATGTATTTATACTTCTCTATTGATTTCAGACCGTTGTGGGGTGTAATGTAGCCGTTGTAGTATTAAATGAGATGCATTTAATACACTGTCAGAGTCTTCTCACGTACGTAACACAAATCTCACGTACGTTACCTGACTTGATGTTCATCACACGTACGTGATAAGTACATACACATACGTTGATCATAGTTTATCCACAGTTCACGTACGTGAATAACATCTAACGTACGTGACTTCTATGTCTGAACCATCCAGTAGCTTCTGTTTTCAGTCCGGAGCATCTCACGTACTT